>ONZH01021999.1:0-33641 GCA_900303285.1 Rhinella marina | reverse complement strand
AACATTTTGTGGAGGCCCAAGAGGTGAGCCATAAATATATAAATTTTCTTATTTACGGAGCAATTCTACGGCGGTTAAGGAGGAGGAGGTGGAGGAGGAAATCGCACTTCATACAGATGGCACTTCACTTTTGGCTGCTTCCACGGTTGGAGAAGCAAAGTCCGGGTCCATCCACTTGCTGTTCATTTTGATTAGTGTCAGCCTGTCGGCACTGTCGGTTGACAGGCGGCTGCGCTTATCGGTTATAATGCCCCCGGCTGCGCTGAACACCCTTTCTGATAGCACGCTGGCGGCAGGGCAGGCAAGCACCTCCAAGGCGTACAGGGACAGTTCCAGCCACGTGTCCAACTTGGAGACCCAGTAAGTGTAGGACGCCGAGGGATCGGGAGGACAGGGGTACGGTCTGCCAGGTACTCCCGCAACATCCGCCGATACTTGTCCCTCCTGCTGATAGCGGGCCCCGCAGTGATGGAAGTTGCACGAGGGGGTGCCATGAACGTGTCCCACACCTTGGAGAGTGTTGCCCTGGTGGCTGTGGGCCTGATTGATGTTGTGGGACTCTGGGAGACCCTCTCCTCTCTGCCGCCAGCGATGGTGGGTGGGAAAATCTCCATCATGTTCTGCACGAGTTCCCTCTGGTATTCCAGCAATCGATCGTCCTTCCTCTACCGAATAAAGAGAGACGTTATCTTTTATACCGGGGGTCCAGGAGTGCGAAGACCCAGTACAGTTTGTTCTCCACTATCCGGACAACACGTGTGTCCCGGGAAAAGCAGCCCAGCATGAAGTCAGCCATGTGTGCCAGACTCTGAATAGGCATGACGTCACTGCCCCCACCAGAAGGATCACTTGCCATTTCCTCCTCTTCCTCTTCCGCCTCCTCTCCGCCCCATCCGCGCTGAACCAATGGGACGCACACAGCCTGACTGCTACCCTCGCCGCCAGCATCCTCCTCCTCTTCCACAGCCACCTCCACGTCGTCCTCCTCCTCATCCTCCTCCTCCTGCAACTGCCACCGTGAAGCAGACAAAAGTGTGGTCTGACTGTGTAGCTCCGTTGCGTCTCCTCCTACCCCCGTCTCCTCTGCGTGCAATGCGTTCTCCCTTATTGCGATGAGCGATTCTTTAAGGACGCATAGGAGCGGGATGGTTACGCTCACTATAGCGTCCTCGCTGCTGACCTTCTTGGTGGACTCCTCAAAGATACGCAGTACATCGCATATGTCTGCCATCCATGGCCACTCGTGGTTGGCAAACTGAGGGAGCTGAGTTGGAGGCACGCGTGGATTCATAATCTGGTACTCCATCAATGCTCTCTGCTGCTCACACACCCTGGCCAACATGGAATAGGTGGAATTCCAGCGAGTCGGCAGGTCGCACAAACAGCCGATGTTCAGGCAAATGGAGGCGTTGCTGGAGTTTTTTTAAGCTAGCAGCAGCTACAGTTGACTTCCGAAAGTGAGCGCACAAGCGCCGCACTTTCACCAGTAGCTCTGCCAGGTTGGGGTAAGTCTTTAGAAATTTTGGACTACCAGATTAAAAACGTGGGCCAGGCATGGTACGTGATTGAGTTCGGCAAGCTCCAGAGCCGCCACCAGGTTACGGCCGTTATCGCACACGACCATGCCTGGTCCTAGCTGCAGCGGCCGACAGCCACATCTCCGTCTGCTGCAATATGGCGTCCCTCACCTCTGGGGCGCTGTGCTTCCTGTCGCCCAAGCTGATGAGCTTTAGCACCGCCTGCTGACGTCTCCCCGCGCCAGTGCTGCAAACGCTTCCAGCTAGCGGCTGAGGGCGATGTTAAGGCACAGGAGGAGGAGGAGGAGGAGGGGGGTTTATCAGAACCCATGCTGGCAATCTTGGGCGGGGGTGGTAGGTAGGCCGTCTCTGTTTGCGACCCCGTCCCCGCTTCCACTACATTCACCCAGTGTGCCGTCAAAGAGATGTAGCGTCCCTGGCCGCAAGCGCTTGTCCACGAGTCGGTGGTCAAGTGGACCTTTGCGCTGACTGCGTACCTCAGGGCCCGCCTGATGTTACGCGACACGTGCTGGTGCAGGGCGGGGACGGCACTCCGGGAAAAGTAGTGGCGGCTGGGGACGGAATAGCGAGGTGCGGCAGCCGCCATCAGGTCGCGGAAGGCCTGCGTCTCCACAAGCCTAAACGGCAACATCTCCAGGGCCAGCAGTTTGGAGATGTGGCAGTTTAAGGCTTGGGCTTGGGGGTGACTCGAGGCGTACTTCCGCCTGCGGTCGAATGCCTGCGAGATGGACAGTTGATGGGACGAGGAGTGTGAAGGTGCAGGCGAAGAGGCGGGGGAAGGGGAGGCTGAAGGAGAAGGCCCCAAAGTAGCCGAGGCAGAGGCAGATGTGGAGGTGTCCTGGCTGGAGGTCTGGACCGCAGTGGCAGCACACAACAAAGGGGAAGAGGACAGTGGCAGCAGGACCGGGCGCAGGTTGTATTGCGTTTGCTCTCTCCCACTCAGCCCAGTGCTTGACTTCCAAGTGACGCCGCATGCCTGAGGTGGTCAGATTGCTCTTCTCAGAGCCCCTACTCAGTTTTGAGTGGCAGAGTGTGCAAACCGTGCTCAGTTTGTCATCCGCACAAACATTAAAAATCTCCACACCACAGAAGTACGAGGCCTCGATGGGGGAGCTTCGCGCGACTGCCCGCTGCCGGGAACAGCTTCGGCCGTGCTGGCTGTGGCCTCACTACTCTGTCTGGACTGTCCTCTGCCTGTGGACATCCCTCTGCCTGTGGACATCCCTCTGCCTCTGGACATCCCTCTGCCTCTGGACATCCCTCTGCCTCTGGACATCCCTCTGCCTGTGGACATCCCTCTGCCTCTTGCTGCCTTTTTCGGTGCTGCGCAGACCACCACCTCTCCACTGCTTTCCCCGCTGGACATCACCCCTGGCCAAGTGGGGTCGGTCATTTCGTCATCCACCACCTCCTCTTCCTCACTCTGCTCCTCCTCCTGCCCACTGGACATTCCAACAGCCTCCCTTGATGGCAACTGCGTCTCATCATCATCATCGCTCATGATAACAGATGCTGGTTCAGGGTCCACATCAGCAGGAGATGGCGAAAACTCAAGTGTTTGGGCATCACTACAAACAAATTCCTCTGCTAGCTCCTGGGATTCTTCCGGCACATCTGAAAAAGGACCCGAAAAGAGCTCCTGGGAGGGGTCAAGGGTGGGATGACTCTGTTGGCCAGGTGTGGAGGAAGGAGGGTCAGAGTGAGACTGTGTGGATGACTGGCTGGTGGACAACTGTGTGGAAGCGCTATCGGCTATCCATTGCACCACCTGTTCAACCTGCTCAGGCCTCAACAGCGGTGTAACTCGCCCCCTGCTTAACTGTCCCATAAAGGCAGGGATTCTGGATGAGTGGGATCCTGGCTGACCCTCACCAGCACGCATTGTATCCCCACTGGCTTCAACAAGGCCACCAACAGCATTTCCGCGCCCCGTCCTCGTCACGTACGGATCTTCCGCTAGCCCCCCTCTCCGCATTTTTTTTTTTTTGGTTGCAAATACAATATTTGGGTATATAATTAGGTATGTGAAAAATTTAGCAAGAGAACGCACAGTACAGTGGCCAATTAAAAGGCCTAGATATGTATATTTCAAGTACCAGCCGTGTACTAATTGTCAGGACGGTGGGTATTTAACCAGTATGAAATAATTTAGCAAGAGAACGCACAGTACAGTGGCCAATTAAAAGCCTAGATATTGTATATTTCAAGGTAACAGCCGTGTACTAACTGACAGACGGTGGGTATTTACACCAGGTATGTGAAATAATTTAGCAAGGAACGCACATTACAGTGGCCAATTAAAGCCAGCCGTACTAACTGACAGACGTGGGTATTACACCAGTATGTATATTTCAAGTACACTGCCGTGAATATTTATTTCAAGTACAAAGCCGTGTAGTAACTGAACAGACGGTGGTATTAACACCAGGTATTTAATCTTAACGAAGAAACCACAGTACAGTGCCTATTAAAAGCCTAATATTTATATTAAAAGTACAAGCCGTTAGTACTGACAGACGGTGGGTATTTACACCAGGTATGTGAGATAATTTAGGAAGAAGCACATGGCAGTGGCTAGTAAAAGCCTAGATATTGTATATTTCAAGGACACAGCGTTTTTGTTACTAACTGCTCTTAGACGGTGGGTATTACACCAGGTTTTAAAATAATTTAGCAAAGAACGCACAGTACAGGTGGCCATTGAATGGCTAGATATTTATATTCAGTACAAGCCGTGTAGTACTGAACAGACGGTGGTATTTACACCAGGTATGTGAGATAATTTAGCACGAGAACGACAGTACAGTGGCTAGTAAATGCCTAGATATTGTATATTCAAGAACAAGCGTGTAGTAACTGAACAGACGGTGGGTATTTACACCAGGTATGTGAAATAATTTAGCAAGAGAAACGCACAGTACAGTGGCCAATTAAAAGGCCTAGATATTGTATATTTCAAGGTACACAGCCGTGTAGTAACTGAACAGACGGTGGGTATTTACACCAGGTATGTGAAAATAATTTAGCAAGAGAACGCACAGTACAGTGGCCAATAAAAGGCCTAGATATTGTATATTTCAAGGTACACAGCCGTGTACTAACTGTACAGACGGTGGGTATTTACACCAGGTATGTGAAATAATTTAGCAAGAGAACGCACAGTACAGTGGCCAATTAAAAGGCCTAGATATTGTATATTTCAAGGTACACAGCCGTGTACTAACTGTACAGACGGTGGGTATTTACACCAGGTATGTGAAATAATTTAGCAAGAGAACGCACAGTACAGTGGCCAATTAAAAGGCCTAGATATTGTATATTTCAAGGTACACAGCCGTGTACTAACTGTACAGACGGTGGGTATTTACACCAGGTATGTGAAATAATTTAGCAAGAGAACGCACAGTACAGTGGCCAATTAAAAGGCCTAGATATTGTATATTTCAAGGTACACAGCCGTGTACTAACTGCTCAGACGGTGGGTATTTACACCAGGTTTTGAAATAATTTAGCAAGAGAACGCACAGTACAGTGGCCAATTAAAAGGCCTAGATATTGTATATTTCAAGGTACACAGCCGTGTACTAACTGTACAGACGGTGGGTATTTACACCAGGTATGTGAAATAATTTAGCAAGAGAACGCACAGTATAGTGGCCAATTAAAAAGGCCTAGATATTGTATATTTCAAGGTACACAGCCGTGTACTAACTGTACAGACGGTGGGTATTTACACCAGGTATGTGAAATAATTTAGCAAGAGAACGCACAGTATAGTGGCCAATTAAAAGGCCTAGATATTGTATATTTCAAGGTACACAGCCGTGTACTAACTGCTCAGACGGTGGGTATTTACACCAGGTATGTGAAATAATTTAGCAAGAGAACGCACAGTACAGTGGCCAATTAAAAGGCCTAGATATTGTATATTTCAAGGTACACAGCCGTGTACTAACTGCTAGACGGTGGGTATTTACACCAGGTATGTGAAATAATTTAGCAAGAGAACGCACAGTACAGTGGCCAATTAAAAGGCCTAGATATTGTATATTTCAAGGTACACAGCCGTGTACTAACTGTACAGACGGTGGGTATTTACACCAGGTATGTGAAATAATTTAGCAAGAGAACGCACAGTACAGTGGCCAATTAAAGGCCTAGATATTGTATATTTCAAGGTACACAGCCGTGTACTAACTGTACAGACGGTGGGTATTTACACCAGGTATGTGAAATAATTTAGCAAGAGAACGCACAGTACAGTGGCCAATTAAAAGGCCTAGATATTGTATATTTCAAGGTACACAGCCGTGTACTAACTGCTCAGACGGTGGGTATTTACACCAGGTATGTGAAATAATTTAGCAAGAGAACGCACAGTACAGTGGCCAATTAAAAGGCCTAGATATTGTATATTTCAAGGTACACTGCCGCGTACTAACTGTACAGACGGTGGGTTTTTACACCAGGTATGTGAAATAATTTAGCAAGAGAACGCACAGTACAGTGGCCAATTAAAAGGCCTAGATATTGTATATTTCAAGGTACACAGCCGTGTACTAACTGCTCAGACGGTGGGTATTTACACCAGGTTTTGAAATAATTTAGCAAGAGAACGCACAGTATAGTGGCCAATTAAAAGGCCTAGATATTGTATATTTCAAGGTACACAGCCGTGTACTAACTGCTCAGACGGTGGGTATTTACACCAGGTTTTTAAAATAATTTAGCAAGAGAACGCACAGTATAGTGGCCAATTAAAAGGCCTAGATATTGTATATTTCAAGGTACACAGCCGTGTACTAACTGCTCAGACGGTGGGTATTTACACCAGGTATGTGAAATAATTTAGCAAGAGAACGCACAGTATAGTGGCCAATTAAAAGGCCTAGATATTGTATATTTCAAGGTACACAGCCGTGTACTAACTGTACAGACGGTGGGTATTTACACCAGGTATGTGAAATAATTTAGGAAGAGAACGCACAGTATAGTGGCCAATTAAAAGGCCTAGATATTGTATATTTCAAGGTACACAGCCGTGTACTAACTGCTCAGACGGTGGGTATTTACACCAGGTATGTGAAATAATTTAGCAAGAGAACGCACAGTATAGTGGCCAATTAAAAGGCCTAGATATTGTATATTTCAAAGGTACACAGCCGTGTACTAACTGCTCAGACGGTGGGTATTTACACCAGGTTTTTAAAATAATTTAGCAAAAGAACGCACAGTACAGTGGCCAATTAAAAGGCCTAGATATTGTATATTTCAAGGTACACAGCCGTGTACTAACTGCTCAGACGGTGGGTATTTACACCAGGTATGTGAAATAATTTAGCAAGAGAACGCACAGTATAGTGGCCAATTAAAAGGCCTAGATATTGTATATTTCAAGGTACACAGCCGTGTACTAACTGTACAGACGGTGGGTATTTACACCAGGTATGTGAAATAATTTAGCAAGAGAACGCACAGTATAGTGGCCAATTAAAAGGCCTAGATATTGTATATTTCAAGGTACACAGCCGTGTACTAACTGCTCAGACGGTGGGTATTTACACCAGGTATGTGAAATAATTTAGCAAGAGAACGCACAGTATAGTGGCCAATTAAAAGGCCTAGATATTGTATATTTCAAGGTACACAGCCGTGTACTAACTGCTCAGACGGTGGGTATTTACACCAGGTATGTAAAATAATTTAGCAAGAGAACGCACAGTACAGTGGCCAATTAAAAGGCCTAGATATTGTATATTTCAAGGTACACAGCCGTGTACTAACTGTACAGACGGTGGGTATTTACACCAGGTATGTGAAATAATTTAGCAAGAGAACGCACAGTACAGTGGCCAATTAAAAGGCCTAGATATTGTATATTTCAAGGTACACTGCCGTGTACTAACTGTACAGACGGTGGGTATTTACACCAGGTATGTGAAATAATTTAGCAAGAGAACGCACAGTACAGTGGCCAATTAAAAGGCCTAGATATTGTATATTTCAAGGTACACAGCCGTGTACTAACTGTACAGACGGTGGGTATTTACACCAGGTATGTGAAATAATTTAGCAAGAGAACGCACAGTATAGTGGCCAATTAAAAGGCCTAGATATTGTATATTTCAAGGTACACAGCCGTGTACTAACTGCTCAGACGTTGGGTATTTACACCAGGTATGTGAAATAATTTAGCAAGAGAACGCACAGTACAGTGGCCAATTAAAAGGCCTAGATATTGTATATTTCAAGGTACACAGCCGTGTACTAACTGTACAGACGGTGGGTATTTACACCAGGTATGTGAAATAATTTAGCAAGAGAACGCACAGTATAGTGGCCAATTAAAAGGCCTAGATATTGTATATTTCAAGGTACACAGCCGTGTACTAACTGCTCAGACGGTGGGTATTTACACCAGGTATGTGAAATAATTTAGCAAGAGAACGCACAGTATAGTGGCCAATTAAAAGGCCTAGATATTGTATATTTCAAGGTACACAGCCGTGTACTAACTGTACAGACGGTGGGTATTTACACCAGGTATGTGAAATAATTTAGCAAGAGAACGCACAGTACAGTGGCCAATTAAAAGGCCTAGATATTGTATATTTCAAGGTACACAGCCGTGTACTAACTGTACAGACGGTGGGTATTTACACCAGGTATGTGAAATAATTTAGCAAGAGAACGCACAGTATAGTGGCCAATTAAAAGGCCTAGATATTGTATATTTCAAGGTACACAGCCGTGTACTAACTGCTCAGACGGTGGGTATTTACACCAGGTATGTGAAATAATTTAGCAAGAGAACGCACAGTACAGTGGCCAATTAAAAGGCCTAGATATTGTATATTTCAAGGTACACAGCCGTGTACTAACTGTACAGACGGTGGGTATTTACACCAGGTATGTGAAATAATTTAGCAAGAGAACGCACAGTATAGTGGCCAATTAAAAGGCCTAGATATTGTATATTTCAAGGTACACAGCCGTGTACTAACTGCTCAGACGGTGGGTATTTACACCAGGTATGTGAAATAATTTAGCAAGAGAACGCACAGTATAGTGGCCAATTAAAAGGCCTAGATATTGTATATTTCAAGGTACACAGCCGTGTACTAACTGTACAGACGGTGGGTATTTACACCAGGTATGTGAAATAATTTAGCAAGAGAACGCACAGTACAGTGGCCAATTAAAAGGCCTAGATATTGTATATTTCAAGGTACACAGCCGTGTACTAACTGTACAGACGGTGGGTATTTACACCAGGTATGTGAAATAATTTAGCAAGAGAACGCACAGTATAGTGGCCAATTAAAAGGCCTAGATATTGTATATTTCAAGGTACACAGCCGTGTACTAACTGTACAGACGGTGGGTATTTACACCTGGTATACAAAAAGGGTATTGCAGGCACACAGAACCCAGAACACTAGAGCCAAATAAACTGTATTTAAAAAAATAAAATAAAATTCACAGCCGTATACTGCCAGATCAGATGGTGCATATACACACTAGTTATATAACAGGGTTTTTCAGCCAAAAAGAACGCAGAACAGTAGTGCCAAATATAGTTTGGTATGTAGCAGAGCACCTAATACACCACTAATGCCTCTCTCTGTCCCTACTCCAGCAGCTATCCCTGAATACGGCAGCCGTTCTCTGTAAAGTGTATCTTGTAGTAAAGCTATCACTGTAGTGCACTATAGTAGCCCTGATAAGGGCTTTTAATCACGCTCCTGCCTGTCCAACTGCTAAAACCTGTCTGTCCCTTCTCCAGCCTCTGTCCCTGACTAAGTTCACGCAGCATATGCGTACGAGCAGGAAGAGCTGAGTTTTTAATATTCGAGGTCACATGGTTTTTCCAGCCAATCCATGTAGACGCTGTTTTCGCGCTGCCAGCGTGCTCAGCGTGCCTGTCATACCCCCCCTGCATGTTGATTGGTGGAAAAAGAGCGCCAGGGAAGGTGGGAGGGGAAACGAATTCTAAGTGCGCCATCGCCGTTATACTCGAACGAAATCGAGTACGCCAAATAGCGTAGTATTCGATCGAATACCGGCTCGATCGAACACTACTCGCTCATCTCTAGTAATATTATTTTTCACACCTATCCCAAAAATAAAAATGTATGCAGTTTGCGCAAATAAAACTGGAAACTGGAATTGGAGAGAGGGCCTGTAGGTGGACCTCCGGAAAAATTGTTTGGAGAGATGGCCTGTAGGTGGAAACTCCGGAAAAATTGTTTGGAGAGAGGGCCTGTAGGTGGACCTCCGGAAAAATTGTTTGGAGAGAGGGCCGGTAGGTGTTCCTCCGGAAAAATTGTTTGGAGAGAGGGCCTGTAGGTGGACCTCCGGAAAAATTGTTTGGAGAGAGGGCCTGTAGGTGGAAATCCGGAAAAATTGTTTGGACAGAGGGCCTGTACGTGGACCTCCGGAAAAATTGTTTGGACAGAGGGCCTGTAGGTGGACCTCCGGAAAAATGTTTGGAGAGAGGGCCTGTAGGTGGAACTCCGGAAAATTGTTTGGACAGAGGGCCTGTAGGTGTACTCCGGAAAAATTGTTTGGACAGAGGGCCTGTAGGTGGACCTCCGGAAAAATTGTTTGAAGAGAGGGCCTGTAGGTGGACGCTCCGGAAAAATTGCTTGAAGAGAGGGCCTGTAGGTGGAACCTCCGGAAAAATTGTTTGAAGAGAGGGCCTGTAGGTGGACCTCCGGAAAAATTGTTTGAAGAGAGGGCTGTAGGTGGACTTCCGGAAAAATTGTTTGAAAAGAGGGCCTGTAGGTGGACCTCCGGAAAAATTGTTTGAATAGAGGGCCTGTAGGGGGCCCTCCGGAAAAATTGTGCTAAAAGAGTGCCAGTTGGACCTCTAAAAAATGGCGTTTTTTGGGTCAGCGTTAGGCAAAGACGATATGGAGGAGGAGGAGTAGAGAAGAGGAGTAGAGAAGAGGAATCGGATACATAAGTTATTTAAATCTTTAGCTGCTTTCCCCTGGAGGAGATTTGAATTCCGGTGAAATCCAGGCTTTGTTCATTTTAATAAGCGTCAGCCTGTCAGCGCTGTCAGTTGACAGGCGTGTACGCTTATCGGTGATGACGCCACCAACTGCACTGAATACCCGCTCTGACAGCACGCTAGCGGCAGGGCAGGACAGCACCTCCAAAGCGTACAGCGCCAGTTCAGGCCACGTGTCCAGCTTTGAAACCCAGTAGTTGTATGCAGCAGAGTGATCACTACGGACGTTGGTATGGTCAGCTAGGTACTCCCTCACCATCTTTCTGTACAGCTCCCCCCTACTCTGCCTAGACTGGGGACAGGTGACAGTGTCTTGCTGGGGTGACATAAAACTGGCAAAGGCCTTGGAGAGCGTTCCCCTGCCAGTGCTGGACAAGCTGCCTGCTCGCCTCCTCTCCCCCGCTACTTGGCCCACAGAACCATGCCCTCTGCCGCTAGCGGCGTCAGATGGGAAGAATTGTTTCAGCTTGTGCACCAGGGCCTGTTGATATCTATTCACTCTCATACTCCTTTCCTCTGCAGGGATGAGAGTGGAAAGGTTCTGCTTGTACCGTGGGTCCAGGAGAGTGAACACCCAGTAATCGGTGTTTGAAAAAATTCTTCTAACGCGAGGGTCACGGGATAGGCAGCCTAACATGAAGTCTGCCATGTGCGCCAGAGTCCCAACACGCAAGAATTCCCTCTCCTCACTGGCCTGACTCTCCATTTCCTCCTCCCCCTCCAAGTCCTCCTCTTCAGCCCATACATGCTCAAGAGTTAAGGACTGAGCACTGGTACCCTCTACTGTCTCGCCGACATTCTCCTCCTCTTCCTCCTCATCCTCATCCCCCTCCTCCGATACGCGCTGAGAAACAGACCGGAGGGTGCTCTGGCTATCAAGCGACGTATCTTCCTCCACCGTCTCTTGTGACAAGCGCAAAGCATCCGACTTGATGCTGAGCAGTGAGTTTTTCAACAGGCAAAGCAGCGGGATGGTGAGGCTGATAATGGTGGCATCGCCGCTGACCATCTGTGTTGACTCCTCAAAGTTGCTCAACACCTGGCAGATATCAGACATCCACGTCCACTCCTCATTGTAGACTTGAGGAATCTGAGAGACCTGACTACCAGTTCTGGTGGAAGATGACATCTGGCAGTCTACAATCGCTCTGCGCTGCTGGTAAACTCTGGATAACATGTTTAATGTGGAATTCCATCTCGTGGGCACGTCGCACAACAGTCGGTGAGCGGGCAGTTGTAGGCGGCGCTGCGCTGCCCTAAGAGTGGCAGCATCTGTGCTCGACTTGCGGAAATGCGCACAGATGTGGCGCACCTTGGTGAGCAAATCAGACAGATTGGGGTATGTCTTGAGGAACCGCTGAACTATGAGATTGAACACGTGGGCCAGGCATGGCACATGTGTCAGTCTGCCGAGTTGCAGAGCCGCCACCAGGTTACGCCTGTTGTCACACACAACCATGCCTGGCTTGAGGTTCAGCGGTGCCAGCCACACATCGGTCTGCGCCGTGATGCCCTGTAACAGCTCTTGGGCGGTGTGCCTTTTGTCACCTAAGCTCAGCAGTTTGAGCACCGCCTGCTGGCGCTTACCCACGGCACTGCTGCTGCGCCTAGAGCTACCGACTGAAGACGCCGTGCCCACGGATGGTAATTCGGTGGAGGCGGAGGGGTCGGAGGAGGAGGAAGAGGCATAGTACGTCTGAAAGACCGTGACCGAGGTAGGCCCCGCAATCCTCGGTGTGGGCAGTACATGAGCGGCCCCAGGGTCATTCTCGGTCCCAGCTTCCACCAAGTTAACCCAATGTGCCGTCAGTGAGATATAGTGTCCCTGCCCGGCAGCACTTGTCCACGTGTCCGTGGTTAGCTGGACCTTCTCAGAAACAGCGTTGGTCAGGGCACGGATGATGTTCTGTGACACGTGCTGGTGTAGGGCTGGAACGGCACATCGGGAAAAATAGTGGCGGCTGGGGACGGAATACCGAGGGGCAGCCACCGCCATGAGATTTCGAAAGGCCTCGGTCTCTACCAGCCTATAGGGCAGCATCTCCAGGCTCAGCAATTTGGAGATGTGGACGTTGAGGGCTTGGGCATGTGGGTGGGTGGAACTGTATTTCCTCTTGCGCTCCAGCGTCTGCTGTAAAGACAGCTGAACGCTGCGCTGGGACACGTTGGTGGACACTGTGGAGGATCGTGGAGGCGAAGGTGTGGTTTTCCGGCGGGAGGCGCTCGTTCCCGGGTCCTGGGCAGGGGGTTGTCTAGCAGAGGCAGCGATTGATGCGGGGGGTTGACTAGCAGAGGCAGCGAGTGACACAGGGGAAGGAGCAGTGGTGTGACCCGCAGGAGGTGGTGAACGGCCTTGGTTCCATTGAGTGGGGTGTTTAGCACTCATATGCCTGCGCATGCTGGTGGTGGTTAGGCTAGTAGTGGTGGCACCCTGCTGATCCTGGTGTGGCACAGGTTGCACACCACAGTCCGTTGGTCATCCTCACTTTCTTTAAAAAACCTCCAGACTTGCGAACATCTAGGCCTCGCCACGGGAGCTTCACTACGTGAAACAGTTGCTGATGATGCACCAGCTCTGGCCCTGCTTCTCCCTCTGGCCACACCACTGCCTCTTACAACCTGTTCTGGTGCAGCACTCGCCTCCGCCTCAGAAGCACTGTCTTCACTCGGCATATCAACCCAGCTTGGGTCAGTCACCTCGTCATCCTCCGATTCCTCAGTCTGCTCCCCCCTCGGAATTCCTCCCCTAACAACAACTTCACCACTGTCTGACAACCGTGTCTCCTCATCGTCCTGACACCTCTTTACAAACTTCTTCCACTAACTCAACATTGTCATCATCATCACCCACAGACTGCGACAGTTGGAAAACTTGGGCATCGGGAACGAGGTCAGCAGCAACCTGAGAAGTGGTTTGTGACTCTGGGAAGGGTCCAGAAAACAGTTCCTGAGAGTATGCCGGATCGCATTCCAAATTTTCCTGGGAGGGGGCAGACTGGGGGGAAGGAAGTTGAGGTGGAGGAGCCAGAGGAGTGCTCCCTTGGGTAACGTGGGTGGACTGCGTGGAAGACTGACTGGTGGACAAGTCCGCAATCCACGAGATCAGCTGTTCGCACTGTTGTGGTTTCAACAGTCCTCTACCACGTGTCCCTGTAAGTTGAGACATGAAGCTAGGGAGTGTAGCTCTGCGGAATTCCCCTGCTCCCTCATCAGCGGGTACTGTCTCACCCTGCCCAGGACCACGGCCTCTGCCCCCTGCAGTAATTGAATGCCCATTGGTAGCAAATGACTTGGTTGTATTCTGTGACGTACAGAAAGTGTCACCTGGACAGTATATACGGATGGGAGCTAGTGTGCTGAACTGTGACACACAGAAAGGTTACACGCAGCTGAGTAAAATGGATTTGTATCACTGAGCTAAAACAACTGAAAAAATAATTTTTTTTTTTATATTTTGTTTTTTTGGGAACGTGACGTGCAAGAACTATGGTAGAACTGACTGACACCCTGTTAACGGTGGCTATTTAGTCTGCGACCCAAACAAATGTCGCACAGAGAGTTTTCTGGATCAAGCTGTAGATGATATTGGTAGCAAATGACTTGGTTGTATTCTGTGACGTACAGAAAGTGTCACCTGGACAGTATATACGGATGGGAGCTAGTGTACTGAACTGTGACACACAGAAAGGTTACACGCAGCTGAGTAAAATGGATTTGTATCACTGAGCTAAAACAACTGAAAAAATACATTTTTTTTTATTTTGTGTTTTTGGGAACGTGACGTGCAGGAACTATGGTAGAACTGACTGACACCCTGTTAACGGTGGCTATTTAGTCTGCGACCCAGACAAATGTCGCACAGAGATTTTTAGGATCAAGCTGTATACGTTATTGGTAGCAAATGACTTGGTTGTATTCTGTGACGTACAGAAAGTGTCACCTGGACAGTATATACGGATGGGAGCTAGTGTGCTGAACTGTGACACACAGAAAGGTTACTTGCAGCTGAGTAAAATGAATTTGTATCACTGAGCTAAAACAACTGAAAAAATATTTTTTTTTTTTATATTTGTTTTTTTTGTATTTTTTTTTAAATTTTGTTTTTTTGGGAACGTGACGTGCAGGAACTATGGTAGAACTGACTGACACCCTGTTAACGGTGGCTATTTAGTCTGCGACCCAGACAAATGTCGCACAGAGAATTTTCTGGATCAAGCTGTAGATGATATTGGTAGCAAATGACTTGGTTGTATTCTGTGACGTACAGAAAGTGTCACCTGGACAGTATATATGGATTGGAGTGAGTGTGCTGAACTGTGACACACAGAATGGTTCCACACTGCTGTATGCAATGGATTTTACTGAGATAGAACAATAAAAAAAAAATAGGGTTAGATATGGCGATAGCAGCACTACTAGTGCCAGCCAGCCAGCCAGCTAAGCCAGGAGACAAAAAAAAAATTCTTCTAGCCCTTAGAAGGGCTGTTGGGTTCTTTGTGGGTGATTCCTGCCTAACAGAGAACTAAATGAAGGCCCTAACACTGTCCCTGAAAGGCAGCAGCTCTATCCCTAACGACATCCAGACGGCATCTGAGCCGAGCGCCGCGGCCAGTCACTAGTATATTCCAGGGTCACCTGATCAGGCCAGCCAACCCCTGCTATCGACATGTAAGGGCCCCACGTGATGCTGGGTGTGCCGTAGAGTCTCCTGGCTTGTGATTGGCTGTGTTTATAGGCACCAAAAAAGCACGATGCGGAAGTTGCCATTTCCTCGAATATGGCGAGATACTCGTCCGAGCAGCGAGCACTTACGAGTACCCTAATACTCGAACGAGCACCAAGCTCGGATGAGTATGCTCGCTCATCTCTAGAAACCACCCATAAATGACCCCATTTTAGAAACCACACCCCTCAAATTATTTAAAACTGGTTTTAGAAATGTTGTTAACCCTTTAAGTATTCCACAGGAATTTCAAATTTTCACTTTTTTTGCAGATTTTCCATTTTAATACATTTTTTCCTGTAACACATCAAGGGTTAACAACAAAATAAAACTTAATATTTATTACCCCAATTCTGCAGTTTGCAGAAACACCCCACATGTAGTCGTATACAGCTGTATGGGGACACAGAAGAGCACAGAAGTCAAGGAGCGCCATATGGTTTTTGGAGGGCAGATTTTGTTGGAATGGTTTTTGGGCACAATGTTGCATTTGAAAAGACCCCCACAGTGGAAACCCCCAAAAGGTGACCACATTTTATAAACTACACCACCCAGGGAATTTTTAGGGGTGAAGCAAGCACTTGACCCTACAAGCGTTTCATACAATTTATAACCCTTGGCTGTGAAAATGAAAAATTAGATTTTTTTTTTACAAGAAAATGGTGCGTTAGGCCCAAACTTCCTTTTTCACAGAAGATAACAGGAAAATATGCCTTCATAATTTTCTCCCCAATTTTCACCTGAATACAGTAACGGCCCAACTGTGGTCGTAAATTGTTATTTGGTGATACGCCAGGGCTCAGAAGGGGAGGAGCGACATCTGCATTTTCTAACATGGAATTTTCTGTCATGGTTTTTAAGAGCGATAACTTTTTAATTTTTTTGTGGACTGAGCTGCATGAGGGCTTATTTTTTGCGGGACAAGCTGTTCTTTTTATTCGTACCATTTAGGGGTATATTTTGGTTTTCTGATAACTTTTTAATCTCATTTTTGTGAGGGTAAGTCACAAAAAAAGCAGTTTGGTGTCTTTTTTCTACATTTTTTTTTACACCGTTCACTTGATGGGGTAGATCATATGATATTTTTTATAGATCCGGTTGTTATGGACACAATGATACCAAATATGTATTTTTTTTATTTTTATTTTTTTATGTTTTACATAATAAGAGCATTTTTAGAAAAAAAAAAACATGTTTTTGTGTTGCAATATTTTTAGAGACATATTTTTTTCATTTTTCTGGCTATGATCTTTTGTCGGGACTCAGGTGACGTTTTTATTGCTGCCATTTTGGGATACATACGACTTTTTGATTGTTTGATATTATGTTTTTTGGTAGGTGAGGCGACTAAAAAAAGCTGTTTTGGCATACCATATTTTTCGCTTTATAAGACGCACCCGAAGATAAGACGCATCCCACATTTTAGAGTAGAAAAAATGAGAAAAAAATATTTTTCATCAGACCTCATATCAGACCCCCCATAAATTTAAGGACATCACATCAGACCCCCATCAGACCTCAGATCAGCCCGGTGTGCCCCCATCAGACCTCAGATCAGCCCAGTGTGCCCCCATCAGACCTCAGATCAGCCCAGTGTGCCCCCATCAGACCTCAGATCAGCCCAGTGTGCCCCAATCAGACCTCAGATCAGCCCAGTGTGCCCCCATCAGACCTCAGATCAGCCCAGTGTGCCCCCATCAGACCTCAAATCAGCCCAGTGTGCCCCCATCAGACCTCAGATCAGTCCAGTGTGCCCCCATCAGACCTCAGATCAGCCCATAACAATAAAAAACCTCTCTTACCTGTCCTGTGCCGCGGCTCCGATCCGGTCCAGCGCTCCTCTGGCTTCTAAGGCCGGCGCTGCACTGTCACCTGACTACGTGCAGCGTCAGGTCATAGTGCGCGCACTACGTCCTGACGCTGTACGCAGTCAGGACAGTGCAGCGCCGGCCTGGGAAGCTGGAGGAGCGCCGGACCCAGAGCGGAGCCGCGGCACAGGACAGGTAAGAGAGGTGTCAGGTCTCTGGCCCCTCGGCGTGGCATCCCTTGCTCCTCGCTGGCCACGAGGGGCAGGGTGTCAACCCCGGGGTTCACATCCAGTAAGGGTTCGCGTTTCATGCAAGCGCGTCATTCTATGAGACGCACTACACGTCCTGGTATTGCTGGGAGACGGGACGCCATCTTTCCCAGCGCTGACGCTAGCCAGGGGTCCCGGGACGCCGGGCCTCCTAGCGTCAGCTGTTGCCAGAGAACCACTACCACTTTATCTCCTGAGTCAGGGAGGTGGTGGGAGGTTTTCTTATTTTCACCCATTCAGTCCTCACCTGTGCTTCCTTGGCCTGAGGGTGGAGATTGGGTGTGATGTCAGCAATGTCATGTGATCCCAGGAGGGCTATTTAAACTAGCTGTTTGCTCTCACACATTGCTGATTATTTCAGTTACTTTCAGTGCTGGAACAAAGCTATCTGGTGAGTGTTTCTCTTTGGTTATCTACTTCAGCTTTGGTACTGGTGTTCTGCTGGTTCTCGTGTCCTGGTTAATGTTTTGACCTTGCTCTTGTCTCTAACCATTACACTGCATTTAACCATTACACTGCTCCCAGTACCCTCTGGTAGTTTTTGCCCAACCGTGGTCAGTGTGCCCAGCCACCAGCCGCCTCGCTACTGGCACCTGGGAAGGGCTCTGCATAAGCCCCCCTTCCTGCAGGAAGCGGGTGAAGAGTACCCGGGCCCTCAATGGTGTTCAGAGCGCGACTGCTTGCGCAAAGCGAGTCTGGTACGCCGCATTTGCTGACCACCAGTTCGGCTTTAGTTCCATAGACTTACAAGAGGTTTTTATTTTGTTATGGGGCTGTGTGGGCTGATCTGAGGTCTGATGGGGGTGCTGCAGCTAAAACATACAAATGAGCGCTTCTATAATGTAAGCGCTCACTTGTATTCGCATTATAAGACGCACCGCTGTTTTCCCCCTACTTTTGGGGGGGGGGGGTTGGTCTTATAAAGCGAAAAATACGGTATTTTTATTAGATTTTTTTTTACGCGGTTCACTTGATGGGGTAGATCATGTGATATTTTTGTAGAGCCAGTTGTTACGGATGCAACAATACCAAATATGGCTTTTTTATTTTATTTTTACGTTTTAAGCAATAAGAACTTTTTTAGAAAAAAAAAATCATGCTTTTGTGTTGCAATTTTTTAGAGCCATATATTTTTCATTTTTCTGGCTATGATCTTGTGTGGGGGCTCATTTTTTTGTGGGATGAGGTGACGTTTTTATTGCTACCATTTTGGGATACATATGACTTTTTGATTGATTAATATTATGTTTTTTGAGAAGTGAGGTAATTAAAAAATCTGTTTTGGCGTAATATATATATATTTTTTTTACGGCGTTTAACTGATGGGGTAGATCATGTGATATTTTTATAGAGCCAGTCGTTGTGGACACGGTGATAAAATAATAATGTCTATTTTATTTATTTATTTGTAAGATTTTTTTAAATGACATATTTGAGTAAAAAATATATATTTTTTTATGTGAAACTTTTTTTTTATAATACTCTATTTTTTTTAAATTTTACACTTTGTGTCCCCCATGAGGTCATACGATAACTTTTTTTTTTTTTTTTTTTTTTTACACTATTGATTTCTCCTGTAACTGGGGCTGACATAGTAGCCCCAGCTACAGTGGAAATGCACCCCCAGAGAGGCTGTACAGCATAATACTATGCTGTACAGCCTCAGTGCAGGGCTGACCGAGGTCTATGGAAGACCCGGCAGCTCCTGCACTCTCACGTCCCCGGTGATCACGTGACCGCTGGGCTGGGACAGGAAACGCACAGTGAGCGCTGTGTATACAGCTATCTAGAAGACAGGGACTCCTGGGAACGATCCCTGCCTTCTCTGGGGGGTATCCTGCTGTCACTGACAGCAGGTCCCCCGCTGTGCAGCTGCACGATTAGCGTGCAGCTGCTATCGCTGAATGGACATTTTAAAATGTCCATTAAGAGATAAGTAACCACTTAAGTAACCCACAGTAACCCACAGCAAATTTTTGAATGGGCCCCCCCAGAAACTTCCTCGCAACCCCGAACTCACATGCAACCCTCACTCTTGTGGCTAGTCAAGATTGAGCTCTCCCAGACAAGGCCTGACAGCCGCTCCATCCGCTTTCTATAGTGTCACTGTATATAATGTCATTGTATAATACTGTTGCGGGGGGCCTGACAATAAAATCTCCCTCCTGAGGGGGCCCCTTGTGGGTCTGGGCCCCAAAGCAGCTGCTTCCCCTGCTTCCCCTATTGCTACGCCCCTGTGTTAGCCAGAAGTAGCCAGAAGTGGAGGAAATCGAACTGCAGGATCAGACTGCACATAATTTGTGTGTTGTCTGTTACCACAGGGTCTGCATAGTAGCTGTAGAAACAGGATGCTAGAAATTTTTAATCAAGACCTATAGCAAAATCAGTTCATTTTTCACTTTAGATTTATTAGGACAATCTAAAATGGTTACATTATCCACCTATTAATGTAAGTTAATGCACCTTCATTGTGTTTAAAGCTCTCTGTGTTGTGAAAATTTGGATTTTCTATGTTTCCAACAAAATGACAGGCAAAGATCCAAAGGCAGGCACAATAAAGGTGAGTACCTCCTCAGAACCCCCCCCCCCCCATGATCTAGAACAAAGGACTACTCTGTAGGATCAGCTCCCCTTCTGGGGGACTCAGGCCATACTTGTATTACTTGGATGACCAATCTACTAAATAGCTGACATGTGAGACTTCACTACATTATCTTGGCAGCTACAGAGGAAATGTCAGGCAGGCCACAGCTTTCAATAACAACAACAGCTGTTTGTCAGGTCCTAGAATGATCAGCTAAAAGAGTTGTCTGTCATGGCAAAATGATCAGGAGATGGTGTCTACACTGGCTTGACTGGAGGCATGGATAGTCTCTAATAGGTCCAATAACATTATATGTGACTGGGGTGTTATGATGAAAAATATTCAAATGAAATAGCAAGAGGGGAAGAGCCATGGAAGAGACTTAGAGAGAGTTAGACATTATATGGTGAATTTTTCATGAAAGTAATAGTCAGTTTTGCATGTGTCTACATTGGAGTTGTTGTTTTTTTTTTTTTGTACCAAATGTATGAAATCACGTTTGTTAAGTTTGGGACATCTTTAAACCTAACACTTTTCTCTACAAATACTATTCCAGTTTTCTACACCATCCCCTTGCTGAAGTGACTTTGGAATTTTTTTTTTTTAAGTCTCGGTGATAAATCTGGACAGTAACTCATTAACATAGAAAATCACATCCACTTTCCCATCCATTTTTCAAAAATGGAGTGAGTGGAGTGAAAATTCAAAAATTTGCAAAATTTTGTACAAGTGACCTATTTTGAGACTTTTTTAAGACAGAATTCTCAAGTTCAGGGCTTGGTAAATTACCACCCAATGCATAACAGCTAAACCCATTTGATTACCTGAATAGATGCTGGAGATCATTTACTATACTGAAATATGCCTAAATTAGGCATATTTCAGGTGCACAAGGCAGCGCAACGGTTAGTTGAGCTGCTCATACCAGGTCTAGAATTGTGGTTGGACATGGGCGGGGAAGGGGGCAGGCTAGGAGGCCCCTCCCATTCACAATTTTCTATGCCTGTTTTAAGTATAGAAAATGGTCTAAATATGAGATAGCTCGGAAGCTGTCTTACATTTAGAACTAGCGATGGATGCGCTTAAGTTATGGAGAGGCCTCTTCATAACCTCAGCGGATCCACCGCCAGCTCAGAGCCTTTATTAAGACTGGTGTCTAAAATGCCGGTCTTAATAAATGTGCCCCATTGTCTCTATATAGATGGGAAAGAAAGCTGCAGTATCAACAAGAAAAAGAACTCAAGATTGTCTCTTCTTGGGACCAGGGTACAAGTAGACAGGGAGTCAAATGTATATATAGTTAAAGGTTTTCAAACGGAATACAATTTTTGTCCCTACACCTCCACGACGGCATGATATGGAGGATGCTCCGCCTCTTTAGGGGCAGGTAACAACTGGAATTGCGCAATAAAAAGGCCTCCTCCACATGGCTACTCCAGTTGTTTCCTGTCCCTTTAAGATGCAGGAGCTGCGCGTGTGATCGCATGACCTTTGGGTTTGTAGTCCCAGCCTAGGCTGGAGGGTCGTGCAGGGGGTAGATGCAGGACTTACCAGTGGTAGTCCCCTACCCCTTTGGCGTAATCCCGGCTGAGTCCGGTCGCCCCGGGCTTGTGTTCCGGCCTGTGTTCATGGTGGCCGGCAGAGGAGGAGCCGGAGGAGCGTCTGTGCGTTCCAGACGCAGGATGTGGAGGCGCGCCTTGATCTCGCGGGCGGCGCGTCACTTCCGGGTATCGGCTGTAAGAGCGGCGGGCTCGAGATAGACAGACGCTAAATCCATGTGCAGCGTTCTGCTCTCGCCCGCCGCCGGTTCTCAGCTCAGGTCTGCGTCCTCACCTCCTTCCTGCACACAGACATCATGTCTGAGGACCCCAGCAGGAAGATGTCCGATCCTCCCAGGCCCTCCAGCCCGGTAAGCCTCCTCCTGGAGGGATCTTTTTAGCTTATATGCACTATGGTGTTTATTCTTTCTCCTAGGTAGTGGCTCCGTTCCTTTTATTTAATGGATTATTCCTAAAAGCACCCTCCCTTGCCTTGTAGGGCAAGGAAGCTGCAAGGTCAGGAACGGAGCCATCCAAAAGGAAGAAATGCGCAGTATGCAAGAAATCTCTTCCATCATCCTCTAAAAAGTGGCTATGTCAAGCCTGCACTACTAAAGTGGTAGAAAGCCTACGTTCTGTTATAAAGGAAGAAGTTGGGGCTATGGTGGAAGCTAAATTAGCTGCGGCTAATCCAGGTCCCTCCACTTCAAAACCGCATAATGTGTTTGACACCGACTCAGAACCTGATGAAGGGGAAACCTCCTCTAGCTCTGAGGGCTCAGACGTTGAGGAATCAGCAGGTTGGCCGCTTTGCTCTCTGGAAGACACAGAATCCCTGCTGAAAAATATTAGAACCACCATGAACTTGGAGGATTCTAAAGAACCCCTTTCAGTCCAAGACCAATTGTTTGTAGGTCTGGGGGACAAAAAGAGAAGAGTTTTCCCGGTTCATTCCAACATTAAAAACATGATTGCAAGCGAATGGAGAGAACCGGAGAAAAGGCAGACAATCTCCAAATTGTTTAAGCGTAAATATCCGTTCACTGAGGAAGACTCGGCTATGTGGGATAAAACCCCGAGAGTTGATGCCCCAATTGCCAAAATCTCAAAAAAATCCTCCTTGCCCTTTGAGGACATTGGCCTCTTAAAAGATCCAATGGACAAGAGGTGTGAAGCCTCGTTAAAAAGGGCTTGGGAGACTTCATCAGCCACCTTTCGTCCAGCTATTGCAGCGACCTATACTGCCAGGACTTTATCCTTATGGTTAACTCAGTTAGAAAACCACCTCCAGTCGGGGACAGATAGAGAAGACATCCTCTCTTCAGTCCCTATTTTAAAACAAGCGGCCAATTTTCTGTCCGACGTGTCGGCGGATATTGTCAGACTATCTGCAAAATCTACAGCTCTGGTGAACACCGCCCGCAGAGCTGTTTGGTTGAAGAGCTGGTCGGGGGATACTACCTCAAAGAACAGACTGTGCTCTGTCCCTTGTGAAGGGGAAAGACTTTTTGGATCAGGGTTGGATGACACTTTGGACAAAGCCTCCGACAAGAAAAAAGGATTCCCTATGGAATCAAAATATTTTCACCAGCGGAGGATTTTCCGCGGCCAGGGACGTGCTAGACCTGACCAGAAAAGCGAATAATGGCTGGCAAACCTCCAGAAACAAAAATAAGGGGTTCCTCTTTAACCCTGACAGGAATCCCAAACAGCAGCCAAAGTGACGCCAGGCGCCCAGTGGGAGGAAGACTAAAGGCTTTTTCCCAGGCTTGGGAAAATATTCAAACCTCCCCCTGGGTTTTTTCAATTATTCAAGACGGCTACAGAATAGAATTCATGCACCCGCCTCCGGAAAGATTCCTGCTAAACAAAAGTCTCCTGGGTGCAAATCAAATCGCTCTGGAGGAACAAGTCAGCCTGCTCCTTCTCAAAGAAGCTATAACACCTGTCCCCCCAGAAGAATGGGAATCCGGCTTTTACTCCCCGATATTCCTGATAAAAAAACCAAATGGCTCGTTCAGAGCAATTATAAACCTGAAAGAGTTAAACAAAAACGTCAGCTATATAAAATTCAAAATGGAAACCATAAAATCGACGGTCAATCTTCTTCAAAAAGGCGCTTTCATGGCATCAATAGATCTCACCGACGCCTATTACCATATTCCAATACATCCCCACTACCAGAGGTTTCTAAGATTTACGGTTTGGATCAGAGGGAAGGTAAAACACTTCCAGTTCAAGGTTCTCCCCTTCGGCCTCTGTTCTGCGCCGAGAGTATTCACCAAAGTCATGTCGGATGTGACAAGCTTCCTTCACCGCTCGGGCATATTGTTAATACCTTACCTGGACGATCTGCTGATCATGGCACCTTCGGAACAGAGACTCCAAGAAGACATCCAGTTCACTCTCTCCTCCCTGTCGAAGCTCGGATGGATTCTGAACCTTCAAAAGTCCAACCTTCTTCCAAGCCAAAAGTGTGTTTTTCTGGGCATTCTACTGGACTCAGTACAGATGACCTCGTTTCTTCCAATCTCCAAGAAGGAGGACTTAATAATAAAATCCGGGACTTCAGTCGAAAGAATCTAGTCTCCATCAGAGAGATCATGACAATCCTGGGTCTAATGGCTTCAACTATAACGGCGTTGAAGTGGGCTCAGGCGCACTCCAGACCCCTCCAATCGTTCCTACTGAAGATTTGGGACAAAAACCAATCATCGCTAAACAAGAAGGTATCTGTACCCCTCAGTGTAAGGACCTCCTTACGTTGGTGGACGACTCCGGAGAATCTTTCGGTAGGGGTGGAGTGGCAGCAGTCAAATTTAGTGGTCATTACGACAGATGCGAGTCAGATAGGTTGGGGAGCCCATATCCACAATCTTTCCAAACAAGGAATTTGGTCTCATTTTTTTTCTCCCAGGCTTCTTCAAATCTAAGAGAGTTGTCGGCGATCTGGCAAGCCCTGAAAACCTTCTATCCAGAAGTGAGTCACCGTCATGTAAGGGTCCTGTCCGACAATACGACGGCTGTGGCATATGTCAACAAGCAAGGGGGAACAAGAAGTCGACCTCTTGCGTGGATAGCGGAGAAAATTTTCAGGTGGGCAGAACTAAACATTCTTTCCCTTTCTGCAGTTCATATAAAAGGATCCAGGAACGAGATTGACTATTTTCTCAGCAGAAAGAATCTGAAGGAGGGGGAATGGAGCCTAAACGACAAGATATTCCAGCGAATCTGTTCAAAGTGGGGAACTCCAGCCATCAACCTTTTTGCCTCCAGGAGCAACAAGAAGGTCCGAACCTTCTTTTCTCTAGCTCGCCTAGATCTTCCAGCATGAGTGGATGCCCTGGCAGAGGAATGGCCGAAGGTTCTTCTCTACGCCTTCCCTCCTTTCTCCCTGCTCCTGAGAGTAATCGCCAAAGCAGTCAGAGAAAATTCAAACCTGATTCTCATCGCTCCATTCTGGCCTCGGAGATCATGGTTCCCTGTTCTAATGACGGCCTCCAAGGGAGATTTCTGGGTTCTTACGAGAATCCAGGACCTACTACATCAGGGTCCGGTAATGCATCCAGACATCCCCCATCTCAAACTGACAGCCTGGAGACTGAGAGAGCAATTCTATTAAGTAAAGGTCTCTCTGATAATGTAGTTGAAACTCTGCTGCATAGCAGAAAGCAGATCACATCCAGGATCTATCTGCGGACTTGGAACTGTTTTCTTAAATCATCCTCCAGCATTTGGGACCCAGCGGGAGGCCCTCATATCCCAAATATTATTAACTTTCTCCAGGCCGGTTTGGATAAGGGACTGAGAGTAAGTACCCTAAAAGTACAAGTGGTGGCTTTAAGTGCTTTTCTGGGCCTCAAACTGGCGGAAGTCGACCTGGTGAAGAGGTTTCTCAAGAGGGCTTCCAGGCTTCATCCCTCATCCAGATCCTCCGTGGGACTTGTGTCTGGTCCTGTCGTGTCTGACGGCTCCTCCTTTCAGTCCTCCAGATTCGATATCCTTAAAACACCTTTCGCTGAAAACTGCTTTTTTGCTAGAAATTACCACGGCGAAAAGGGTCGGGGAGATCTATGCTTTCTCCATTGCTCCCCCCTACCTAACAGTGTTAGAAGATTAGGATTATCTTAAAACATGCTCCAGAATTTCTTCCTAAGGTATTCTCTAGGTTTCATTACCAGAAGGAAATAGTTCTTCCATCTTTTTGCCCACAGGCCACCTTTGACAAGGAGAAACAGTTCGCTTCGTTGGACGTAAGAAAGTGTGTTCTGCTTTATCTTCAGGAAACTAGAGACTTCAGAAAAACAAACCAGCTGCTCATCCAGTTTCAAGGCCCTAACAAGGGGAAAGCTGCTAGCAAAACCACGGTTGCCCGCTGGATAAAAGACTGTATCTCTCTTTGTTATTCGGAGCAGGGACTTCCTCCCCCTCTAAAATTAAAAGCCCATTCCACAAGGGCTATGGCCACGTCTTGGGCAGAAAGAGCCCAGGCTTCCTTAGAGGACATATGCTAAGCAGCCACTTGGTCCTCACCAAATACGTTTCTAAAACATTATAAATTGGATCTAGTTGCCAATCAAGGCCTTTCCTTTGGGCGTAAGGTCTTGTCGGCGGTGGTCCCCCCCTGATGCCTTAATCTCTGTTAGTCCTACATATCATGCCGTCGTGGAGGTGTAGGGACAAAATATTAAATTACTCTTACCGGTAATTTCTTTTTCCCTTTAACCTCCACGACGGCATGAGGTTTTTCCCTCCCTTGTATAGTGTTATATCACTTTCCTTTTTCATTACTGGTGCCTGTCATATATCGAGCTGATATGTTTCTTTTCTTTGGTGCACTATGTTTAATAAATGCGTGAATTGCATCCTGAGTTCCAGGTTATTAACTGGAGTAGCCATGTGTAGGAGGCCTTTTTATTGCGCAATTCCAGTTGTTTCCTGCCCCTAAAGAGGCGGAGCATCCTCCATATCATGCCGTCGTGGAGGTTAAAGGGAAAAAGAAATTACCGGTAAGAGTAATTTAATATTTTTTCAACTGGAAAATGGCTTTAATAAGGTATAAATAATATGAAGTTATTTTTTGTTAGATATTATACTACAGTAAATTACAATTCAATAAGATGAAATATTTCAGGCTAATATCAGCATAACATTGTTTCGGTCACTGTTGTAGCAAAAATCAGTAAAACAATTGACATGCAGGATTTTTTTGTCTGTGATAGATTTGGGATTTTAAAGTCCCTCAATGAGTTTTCCTTGTTTATTATCTGTACTGCTTTATGTATCTTCTCTATTCATGGTATGCAGTTGATTTTTGTGTTTATCCTTTGAGATAAAATGTGAATATTACGGTTTCATTACTGTTACTATTTATATGTTGGAAACTATGAAGTACTTGCAGATTTACTTCTTGAAAGTGTTAAAACCTAAGGAAGAGGACCCTTGGGTTCCAAATCATATCTAGCTTGATTTGTAAAAGCAGTTAGATACGGCGGAGCTTAGAAAATTGTCTATTTCATAAACTCTCATAGCTACTATTAAAGCTTTTGCTGTAGTTTTTCATATGCTGTTATTCATTCTACTGCGTATGCTCTATAATAGTCAATAATGTTCATCTAAAAAGTTGAACTTTTATTTGGAGACTTTTTTTCTAGAATGACCTTGGGGGTTATTTACTAACAGAAATACATCTATATTAGAAAAACCTTTGCAGCACAATCTGCGACTTTTCCCCATTCATGCCAAGTCTAAAAAAACAGTTGTGCTCTTGGCGGGGAAAGGGGACAGGCTGGCCGGCCTGTCTCATACATACACCTGTTTTAGGTGTAGAAAATTGTCTAAATGCAGTAGATTTAGAAGCAGCGGTGGATAAGCCAAAGTTATGTAGAGGCCGGCGACTCAAGTTGAAAAATCAAATCCCGAAGTTATTCACCGAAGTCCCATGAGACTTTAGTAATAGCAAATTTACCCCGCCGGAGCCCATACATTATAATGTTGTACGGAGATGAATCTCTGCACAGCACTAGGATCCAAAGCTCACTTTGCTCGTCCCTAGTGGTTTGTATACTCCAATAAAATGTTTCTATCGAAAGATGCTGTTGAACATGTGTTTAATTTTGGATAGTATCCAACCTGGTTGAGAGACCTGGTGTTTTGACTGCTGCATTTAGGATAAGGATAGTCCCTATGTGAGTGTTGTCCATACTACTGACTGTTTGTAATGGTAAATTTCCAAATGATGCATGAAAAGTCATCTAACATTGTATAATACAATAGTTTTTATACTTCATTAAAGTAACTGATGAAGGGTTATATTTTTCTGTCCCTTAATCATTGTATAATAATTAATACCAATTTGATACATGGTAAATAATAATTTCTATGTTCAGTAGAAGGTGATATGGTAGATCACTAGTAATTAAACTTGATTACACTAATTAATTCATGTCAGATTATCACATGGCCTCTAAGTTATAATGCAATATATTTACTTGCTGAGACAACTGGAGAGCCAGATCTTTAACACCTTCCAGACACAGCCAGTTATCACATCCATGACATATCCTAATTCTCCAAATTTGACATGTCACTTATGTGCTAATAACTTAGGAATGCTTTCACTTATCCAAATGATTTTGAGATTGTTTTTCATGACACATTGTTGCTCGCGTTGGTGAGAAAATTGGGTTAATATGTTTTACCTTACTTTATGTATTTTTTTAATTATACATTAAGTATACAGAAAATGTAAAAAAAAAAGTTTTCTAAATTAGAATTTCTTTTAAGACAGATAGTAATACCTCTCAAAACAGTTAATGATTCAAGTTTACCATTTCTGTACTTTATATCGGCATATTTTAATTGTTATTTTTATGTCATTAGAAGGATTATAAATTTAGAAGTAATGTTTACATTTTACAATCAGTTCAGGTCTGAAGTGACTTTGAGGGGCTCACATAATAGAAACCACCTGACATAATAGAAAACTCATTTTAGAAGCTACACCCCTAAAATTATTCAAAACTGACTTTAGAAACTTTGTTAGCCCTTTAGATGTTCCACATAAATTCAATCCTCATCCTGAGGAGATTGTATTGGTGGTCCCCTGGTTTTTATCCTTTCACATCTATACAGGGATCTGGTCTTCAGCACAGGCCACTACCAGGCCACTACTGCTTGAAATGGCCCCAGTATACTTGTGGTGATAATTTTTGACTCAATCTTGTATTATTTTTATAAGCTGAGTAAACTAATCCTATTCCAGGTCTTTTACCATCACAGATAAATTACCCAATAATAGATTATAATACATACACGCGCGAAACGGCCGTCGCTGCACGCTCTCGCGCACTGAGCAGGGCATCCGCGTCCCCACATGTGAGTTTTCTATAATAAAGCTGCAAAAAGAAGCCTGGTGAGTGCCGCATTCATTTCTATTTCTTCTGGATTGAAAAATAATAGATTTAATCAAATAAAAATATATAAATTGAAGCCATAAAGCCCAAAGATAAAGACATTAGGGAAGAATCATCATTTTAAAAAGTTGTATTCAGCAGGGTTAACACAACTCTTAACTCAAATTTCTTAACTCATCGCATTTTGATACAAAAGCCATTGAAAAGCAATTGAAGGTGTTTGCTTAATGCATTTAGTTTAGATAACACGTCTCAGAAAGCATGTGTGTTAACTCTATTACATCTGTATAGTCTTAGTCTCCGCTACCTGCCCTGACTTTAGTCTGTTTCTCATATTGACCCATTGCTGCCATCCTGACATTGGATATGTTTGATCTCTGACTTTGGCCTGTCTCCTGACTACAACTATTGCCTCACCCCTGCATGTACCCATAGATATATATGCAAAAAAAGGGAGTCAGTCAGCACATCCAATGTGCAGGTGCACGCTGCCATGGCTAGAAACACAATGGAAAAAACACAATGCAGCAGAACTCTGCAAACACAAATAATGTACAATAATGCCATAGTTATAAAAAACATTCTGGTGCTAGTGCTACGCTTATTTTGCAAAATTGAGATTCTTGGCAAATCATTTTGTACAAAATTATTTGGGCCTGTCTGCCAAGCGTCAAGGCGATCTCTTTAAGACGGGAACCTCTAGATATATATGTAAGTATTTGACAATAGTTATTATTACTGGAAACAATAGAGTGTGGTGGCTCACTCCTCTGTCCGTACGGAGAATAGGTGCAATACCTCACGGCTTAACCCCAGCCGTTATTATTAGGAAAAAATTGTCAAACAGGAGAAAAATGGTATGCACACTATCATCTGTATGTATTCAAAATAATAAGTTAGGTCTTTAATTTATTAAATATATTCAATTATAAATGGTTCTCAGATTAAAAATAGTAGTATGTGTGTAGATAATATAGTAAATTATCAGCGCTGATTCTCTATACGTTTAATATGTGTGTGCCGATGTATGTAAATTAAATTTTCTATAAACAATAAAATATATAATTAAAAACTTTACATAAATGAAACAAATTTGCATAGATAGAACAATAATGACATCCTTATTGACCGTAGCACGGTACTAATGAATGTTGCAATAGGGTTGAATGACCGCTGTTGCTGTTACAACTGTTTATAAGCTCGCTGTCTTATCCAAGGTGTCTATATTATATAATCCACAGTATTTATGGAGACCACATTCAGCATGTATCCATTGTATCCAATCTACCGTAGATGTGATAAATGTATCCCCATTCAAGTCAAAGCAAGTAGTTCTAGTCTGTACTCAGTTTTTCAAATCTTGCGATATATCTAGAGATGAGCGAGTAGTGAAATATTCGAAAGTTCGAAATTCGATTCGAATAGACTGCGAAATTCGACTATTCGACCGGATATCGAATCCCATTAAAGTCTATGGGGAAAAAATGCTCGCCACTTGGAAATCTCAATTCGACCACTTGGAGGTCACCAAGTCCACCCTGGAACCTCAGAAAAGGATGCCAACACTGCTGGAATGCAACTGGGACAGCAGGGGAAGCATGTCTGGGTGCATATAACGCGCCCAAGTCGCACTATTACGCCACTATCACAGCCTCTCAACAATACACTCCAAACACAATCTAACCTCTCTGTAAAGTGAGACCATACAAGGAAACCTTCTTTCCTCTACATTGCCATGGACCCCAAGCCAAACTAGACAAAAAAAAAAGATGAAATTCTGCACCCCTTAAAATCACGTTGCCTATGACAACCACAGATGGCATAGGCAAGGGGGAAAGCAAATAGACCCCACCCCTAATTGTCATTGTGTGTGTGTGTGAGATGTGGTCAGACATGTCTTCTTTAAAATGTAAAAACAACTCAAACACATGCAGAGCCTTAAAATGCCCCAAATTGTTGGCGCTAGAGATATCAGTGACCCGACCTGGCCCAGTGTCATGTCTAGCAGGTAAAGCAGTGGGGATGTTGAGGGATGCGTAGGACCGCAAAAGGAAGGAAGAGGCCGTGGGCTGGCCAGAGGCTCATGGAAAATTTTGTGGCGGCCCAAGAGGTGACACCTCTTAAAAATTATGTGGAGGCCCAAGAGGTGAGACCTCTTAAAATTATGTGGAGGCCCAAGAGTTGACACCTCTTAAAAATTATGTGGAGGCCCAAGAGGTGAGACCTCTTAAACATTTTGCGCAGGCCCAAGAGGTGAGACCTCTTAAAAAATTATGTGGAGGCCCAAGAGGTGAGACCTCTTAAACATTTTGTGGAGGCCCAAGAGGTGAGACCTCTTAAAAATTATGTGGAGGCCCAAGAGGTGAGACCTCTTAAAGATTTTGTGGAGGCCCAAGAGGTGAGACCTCTTAAAAATTACGTGGAGGCCCAAGAGGGGAGACCCGTTAAAAATTATGTGGAGGCCCAAGAGGTGACACCTCTTAAAAATTATGTGGAGGCCCAAGAGGTGAGACCTCTTAAAAATTATGTGGAGGCCCAAGAGGTGAGACCTCTTAAACATTTTGTGGAGGCCCAAGAGGTGAGACCTCTTAAACATTTTGTGGAGGCCCAAGAGGTGAGACCTCTTAAAAATTATGTGGAGGCCCAAGAGGTGAGACCTGTTAAAGATTTTGTGGAGGCCCAAGAGGTGAGACGTATTAAAAATTATGTGGAGGCCCAAGAGGGGAGACCTGTTAAAGATTTTGTGGAGGCCCAAGAGGTGAGACGTATTAAAAATTATGTGGAGGCCCAAGAGGGGAGACCCGTTAAAAATTATGTGGAGGCCCAAGAGGTGAGACCTGTTAAACATTTTGTGGAGGCCCAAGAGGTGAGACGTATTAAAAATTATGTGGAGGCCCAAGAGGTGAGACCTGTTAAACATTTTGTGGAGGCCCAAGAGGTGAGACGTATTAAAAATTATGTGGAGGCCCAAGAGGGGAGACCTCTTAAAAATTATGTGGAGGCCCAAGAGGTGAGACCTCTTAAACATTTTGTGGCAGGCCCAAGAGGTGAGACCTCTTAAAAATTATGCGGAGGCCCAAGAGGTGAGACCTGTTAAAAATTATGTGGAGGCCCAAGAGGTGAGACCTGTTAAACATTTTGTGGAGGCCCAAGAGTTGACACCTCTTAAAAATTATGTGGAGGCCCAAGAGGTGAGACCTCTTAAACATTTTGCGCAGGCCCAAGAGGTGAGACCTCTTAAAAATTATGTGGAGGCCCAAGAGGTGAGACCTGTTAAAGATTTTGTGGAGGCCCAAGAGGTGAGACCTCTTAAAAATTATGTGGAGGCCCAAGAGGTGAGACCTGTTAAAGATTTTGTGGAGGCCCAAGAGGTGAGACCTCTTAAAAATTATGTGGAGGCCCAAGAGGTGAGACCTCTTAAACATTTTGTGGAGGCCCAAGAGGTGAGCCATAAATATAAAAATTTTTCTGATTTACGGAGCAATTCTACGGCGGTTAAGGAGGAGGAGGAGGAGGTGGAGGAGGAAATGGCACTTCATACAGATGGCACTTCACTTTTGGCTGCTTTCCACGGTTGGAGAAGCAAAGTCCGGGTCAATCCACTTGCTGTTCATTTTGATTAGCGTCAGCCTGTCGGCACTGTCGGTTGACAGGCGGCTGCGCTTATCGGTGATAATGCCCCCGGCAGCGCTGAACACCCTTTCTGATAGCACGCTGGCGGCAGGGCAGGCAAGCACCTCCAAGGCGTACAGGGACAGTTCCAGCCACGTGTCCAACTTGGATTGCGAAGACCCAGTACAGTTTGTTCTCCACTATCCGGACAACACGTGTGTCCCGGGAAAAGCAGCCCAGCATGAAGTCAGCCATGTGTGCCAGACTCTGAATAGGCATGACGTCACTGCCCCCACCAGAAGGATCACTTGCCATTTCCTCCTCTTCCTCTTCCGCCTCCTCTCCGCCCCATCCGCGCTGAACCAATGGGACGCACACAGCCTGACTGCTACCCTCGCCGCCAGCATCCTCCTCCTCTTCCACAGCCACCTCCACGTCGTCCTCCTCCTCCTCATCCTCCTCCTCCTGCAACTGCCACCGTGAAGCAGACAAAAGTGTGGTCTGACTGTGTAGCTCCGTTGCGTCTCCTCCTGCCCCCGTCTCCTCTGTGTGCAATGCGTTCTCCCTTATTGCGATGAGGGATTCTTTAAGGACGCATAGGAGCGGGATGGTTACGCTCGGCCCTGCTGGCTGTGGCCTCACTTCTCTGTCTGAACTGTCCTCTGCCTGTGGACATCCCTCTGCCTGTGGACATCCCTCTGCCTGTGGACATCCCTCTGCCCTGTGGACATCCTCTGCCTGTGGACATGCCTCTGCCTGTGGACATCCTCTGCCTGTGGACATTCCTCTGCCTGTGGACATCCCTCTGCCTCTTGCTGCCTTTTTCGGTGCTGCGCAGACCACCACCTCTCCACTGCTTTCCTCGCTGGACATCACCCCTGGACCGGGTCAGTATCGGACAGTACAAAGCGGTGGTACATTTCATACTCCAGCCGTGGCCTGTTTTCATTCTCCCAATGCCTTGAGACATGTACTGAATGTAAATGAAGGTGTTGTAATCGCGTCTCTCTGTGACAATAGCTCGATACTATCAACTGCCAATTTTATTTTTAACTTTTTTTTTTTTTTAGCGAACAGTTTTTTTCAACTTACTGATGTTTTCCAGTCTCTGTTTGGAAACTTTCTATGACTTTTT
>ONZH01021998.1:0-76423 GCA_900303285.1 Rhinella marina | reverse complement strand
AAAAAAAAATATTTAAAAAAATATAGAAAAAAAAATATTTTTTTTTTGTTGTTTTAGCTGAGTGATACAAATCCATTTCACACAGCTGCGTGTAACCTTTCTGTTGACACAGTTCAGCATACTCCAAACCGTATATACTGTCCAGGTGACACTTTCTGTACGTCACAAACACAACCAAGTCACCTGCTACCTGTCACGTATATATAGCTTGATCCTAAAAATCTCTGTGCGACATTTGTCTGGGTCGCAGCAGTCTAAATAGCCACCGTTCACAGGGTGTCAGTTCAGCTCTACGATAGTTTTCTGCACGTCACGTTCCAAAAAAACAAAACTAAAAAAAATATAAAAAAAAATAAAAAAAATAATTTTTTTTGTTGTTTTAGCTCAGTGATACAAATCCATTTCACACAGCTGCGTGTAACCTTTCTGTGTGTCACAGTTCAGCATACACTCACTCCAATCCGTATATACTGTCCAGGTGACACTTTCTGTACGTCACAGAATACAACCAAGTCATTTGCTACCTGTCACGTATATATAGCTTGATCCAAAAATCTCTGTGCGACATTTGTCTGGGTCGCAGCAGTCTAAATAGCCACCGTCAGCAGGGTGTCAGTTCAGCTCTACGATAGTTTCTGCACGTCACGTTCCAAAAAAAAAACAAACTAAAAAAAAAAAATATAAAAAAAAAATTAAAAAAAAATAGTTTTTTTGTTGTTTTAGCTCAGTGATACAAATCCATTTCACACAGCTGCGTGTAACCTTTCTGTGTGTCACAGTTCAGCACACTCACTCCAATCCGTATTTTCTGTCCAGGTGACACTTTCTGTACGTCACTTAATTAAACCAGACTGAACAAGTTTGTGGGTTTCAGTACACCAGGCCCATTTAATTTTATTTTTTTTATATAATACACTTATATACAGAAAATGTTGAACCCCAGGGCTAAGGGTCGAGGGCGTGGGCATTCAATTACTGCAGGGGGCAGAGGCCGTGGTCCTGGGCAGGGTGAGACAGTACCTGCTGATGAGGGAGCTGTGGAACGCCGCAGAGCTACACTCCCTAGCTTCATGTCTCAACTTACAGGGACACGTGGTAGAGGACTGTTGAAACCACAACAGTGCGAACAGCTGATCTCGTGGATTGCGGACAATGCTTCAAGTAATTTGTCCACCAGTCAGTCTTCCACGCAGTCCAACCCACGTTACCCAAGGAGCACTCCTCTGGCTCCTCCACACTCCACCTCCTTCCGCCCAGTCTGCCCCCTCCCAGGGAAAATTTGGAATGCGATCCGGCATACTCTCAGGAACTGTTTTCTGGACCCTTCCCAGAGTCACAAACCACTTCCAGCGTTGCCTGCTGCTTCGGTTCCCGATGCCAACGTGTTCCAACTGTCGCAAGTCTGTGGGTGATGATGATGAATAATGACAATGTTGAGTTAGTTGGAAGAAGTTTGTAAAGAGGTGTCCGGCCCGATGAGGAGACACGGTTGTCAGACAGTGGATGAAGTTGTTGTAAAGCGGAGGAATTCCGAGGGGGGAGCAGACTGAGAATCGGAGGATGACGAGGTGACTGACCGAGCTGGGTTGATATGCCAAGTGAAGACAGTGCTTCTGAGGCGGAGGCGAGTGCTGCACAGAACAGGTTGTAAGAGGCAGTGGTGTGGCCAGAGGGAGAAGCAGGGCCAGAGCTGGTGCATCAGCAGCAACTGTTTCACGTAGTGAAGCTCCCGTGGCGAGGCCTAGATGTTCGCAAGTCTGGAGGTTCTTTAAAGAAAGTGAGGATGACCGACGGACTGTGGTGTGCAACCTGTGCCACACCAGGATCAGCAGGGGTGCCACCACTACTAGCCTAACCACCACCAGCATGCGCAGGCATATGAGTGCTAAACACCCCACTCAATGGAACCAAAGGCCGTTCACCACCTCCTGCGGGTCACACCACTGCTCCTTCCCCTGTGTCACTCGCTGCCTCTGCAAGTCAACCCCTGCGTCACTCGCTGCCTCTGCTAGTCAACCCCCTGCCCAGGACCCCGGCATGAGCGCCTCCCGTCGGAAAACCACACCTTCACCTCAACGATCCTCCATAGTGTCCACCAATGTGTCCCAGCGCAGCGTTCAGCTGTCTTTACAGCAGACGCTGGAGCGCAAGAGGAAGTACAGTTCCACCCACCCACATGCCCAAGCCCTCAACATCCACATCTCCAATTGCTTAGCCTGGAGATGCTGCCCTATAGGCTGGTAGAGACCAAGGCCTTTCGCAATCTCATGGCGGTGGCTGCCCCTCGGTATTCCGTCCCCAGCCGCCACTATTTTTCCCGATGTGCCGTCCCAGCCCTACACCAGCACGTGTCAGAGAACATCATCCGTGCCCTGACCAACGCTGTTTCTGAGAAGGTCCACCTAACTACGGACACGTGGACAAGTGCTGCCGGGCAGGGACACTATATCTCACTGACGGCACATTGGGTTAACTGGTGGAGGCTGGGACCGAGAATGACCCTGGGGCCGCTCATGTACTGCCCACACCGAGGATTGCGGGGGCCTACCTCGGTTCACGGTCTCTCAGACGTACTATGCCTCCTCCTCCTCCGACCCCTCCTCCTCCACCGAATTACCATCCGTGGGCACGGCGCCTTCAGTCGGTAGCTCTAGGCGCAGCAGCAGTGCCGTGGGTAAGCGCCAGCAGGCGGTGCTCAAACTGCTGAGCTTAGGTGACAAAAGGCACACCGCCAAGAGCTGTTACAGGGCATCACGGCGCAGACCGATCTGTGGCTGGCACCGCTGAACCTCAAGCCAGGCATGGTTGTGTGTGACAACGGGCGTAACCTGGTGGCGGCTCTGCAACTCGGCAGACTGACACATGAGCCATGCCTGGCCCACGTGTTCAATCTAATAGTTCAGCGGTTCCTCAAGACATACCCCAATCTGTCTGATTTGCTCACCAAGGTGCGCCGCATCTGTGCGCATTTCCGCAAGTCGAACACAGATGCTGACACTCTCAGGGCAGCGCAGCGCCGCCTACAACTGCCCGCTCACCGACTGTTTGTCGACGTGCCCACGAGATGGGAATTCCACATTAAACATGTTATCCAGAGTTTACCAAGCAGCGCAGAGCGATTGTAGACTGCCAGATGTCAACTTCCACCAGAACTGGTAGTCAGTCTACAATGAGGAGTGGACGTGGATGTCTGATATCTGCCAGGTGTTGAGCAACTTTGAGGAGTCAACACAGATGGTCAGCGGCGATGCCGCCATTATCAGCCTCACCATCCCGCTCCTTTGCCTGTTGAAAAACTCACTGCTCAGCATCAAGTCGGATGCTTTGCGCTTGTCACAAGAGACGGTGGAGGAAGATACGTCGCTTGATAGCCAGAGCACCTTCCGTTCTGTTTCTCAGCACGTATCGGAGGAGGGGGATGAGGAGGAAGAGGAGGAGAATGTCGGCGAGACAGTAGAGGGTACCAGTGCTCAGTCCTTAACTCTTGAGCCGTGTATGGGCTGAAGAGGAGGACTTGGAGGAGGAGGAGGAAATGGAGAGTCAGGCCAGTGAGGAGAGGGAATTCTTACGTGTTGGGACTCTGGCGCACATGGCATACTTCATGTTAGGCTGCCTATCCCGTGACCCCTCGCGTTAGAAGAATTTTTCAAACACCGATTACTGGGTGTTCACTCTCCTGGACCCACGGTACAAGCAGAACCTTTCCACTCTCATCCCTGCAGAGGAAAGGAGTATGAGAGTGAATAGATATCAACAGGCCCTGGTGCACAAGCTGAAACAATTCTTCCCATCTGACGCTGCTTAGCGGCAGAGGGCATGGTTCTGTGGGCCAAGTAGCGGGGGAGAGGAGGCGAGCAGGCAGCTTGACCAGCACTGACAGGGGAACGCTCTCCAAGGCCTTTGCCACTTTTATGTCACCCCAGCAAGACACTGTCACCTGTCCCCAGTCTAGGCAGAGTAGGGGGGAGCTGTACAGAAAGATGGTGAGGGAGTACCTAGCTGGACCATACCAACGTCCGTAGCGATCACTCTGCTCCATACAACTACTGGGTTTCAAAGCTGGACACGTGGCCTGAACTGGCGCTGTACGCTTTGGAGGTGCTGGCCTGCCCTGCCGCTAGCGTGCTGTCAGAGCGGGTATTCAGTGCAGCTGGTGGCGTCATCACCGATAAGCGTACACGCCTGTCCAACTGACAGCCTGACCGCTTATTAAAATGAACAAAGCCTGGATTTCACCGGAAATTCAAATCTCCTCCGGGGGAAAGCAGCTAAAGATTTAAATAACTTATGTATCCGATTCCTCTTTTCTACTCCTCCTCCATACTCCTCCTCTCTCCTACATATCGTCTTTGCCTAACGCTGACCCAAAAAACGCCATTTTTTAGAGGTCCAACTGGCACTCTTTTAGCAACAATTTTCAGGAGGGCCCCTACAGGCCCTCTATTCAAACAATTTTTCCAGAGGTCCACCTACAGGCCCTCTCTCCAAAAAATTTTTCCGGAGGTCCACCTACAGGCCCTCTCTTCAAACAATTTTTCCGGAGGTCCACCTACAGGCCCTCTCCCAACATTTCCGGGTCCACCCAGGCCCTCTCTCCAAACAATTTTTTCCGGAGGTTCCACCTACAGGCCCTCTCTCCAAACAATTTTTCCGGAGGTCCACCTACAGGCCTCTCTCCAAACAATTTTTCCGGAGGTCCACCTACAGGCCTCTCCAATTTCCGGGGTCCCCTACCCTCTCCAAACAATTTTTCCGGAGGTCCACCTACAGGCCCTCTCTCAAACAATTTTTCCGGAGTTCCACCTACAGGCCCTCTCCAAACAATTTTTTCCGGAGTTCCACCTACAGGCCCTCTCTCCAAACAATTTTTCCGGAGTTCCACCTACAGGGCCCTCTCTCCAAACAATTTTTCCGGAGGTCCACCTACAGGCCCTCTCTTCCAAACAATTTTTCCGGAAGTTCCACCTACAAGCCCTCTCTCCAAACAATTTTTTCCGGAGGTCCACCTACAGGCCCTCTCTCCAATTCCAGTTTCCAGTTTTATTTGCGCAAACTGCATACCATTTTTATTTTTGGGATAGGTGTGAAAAATATTACTTGCGAATCTATATTGCCCAATATTGGATACGGTAGCAAGTAGAAGACCAAACACATGCTGCCCACAGGGTTCCGCAAATTCCTGGTCCACCCGCAAATTCCTTGTCCACAATGTCAAGGAGGTCGAGGTTCTGTTGATGAGCAACAAGTCCTTCTGTACTGAAATCGCCGACAAAGTCTCCATCTAAGAACCTACAGACCATTGTGGAGAGAGCGGCACAGCTCGCCATCAAAGTGACGAACCCCTAAGCCAGACTGCGCAGAGAGGATAATGAATAAATATCTCTGTAGTTATTTTTGCTAAATAAAAGTTAAATAAACCCCCCAAAAAATTCATCTGTTCCTGTGCCTGATCCACCCAAGTTGAATCTGTCCCATCCTGAGAAATTCCCCCCCAAGGAGTCCCCACTGTAACTTGCTTCCCATACAACTACCTCACCCCCCGACACCTGTGTCTCGCCATTGTCCACCACCTCCTCAGACAACACTGGTAAATCCCCACTGTCAGCACACGGAAACAGCAAAAGGTCTTGCGAATTAGGCCAGAGAATGTTCTGGGCTAGCACATCAGGGAAGGGGTGACTATGGGGTTCCAGGGAGTACGTGACCACATGCAATATCCATTTAAAAGTCATGCCACACTTGATGTAGCTGATAATTGACAATTGTACCAGTTGATGCTAAATTTTTAAGTTGGGGTCCTGCGTCGTCATTCTAACTACATCCGGCTGTTGTCACCACCACACACGCTAGATATATATATTAGATATTGTACTGATGTTTTTTTTGTTTCTTCTTTTAATTGCCTCCTGACCTGTGATAGGCAGCGCATGGACACGTCCCCTTAGCTGCAGTAGGAAAGACACTCCCCTGGCCAGAGCAAGCTCTTTTTCCGTTTTCCGTGGTCGAAAAATCCATAAAATCTAAGGTCCCAAGATAGGGGACGTATACGGTATTAAACTGAGAAGAATCTATACCGCACTGGCTGATGCTAGAGTATTTCCAAATGCATTCCGGCTATTGTCACCACCACACACGCTAGCCTAGGGGGCACTCCTCTGGCTCTTCCAGCGAAACCTCCTTCCCCCCAGCCTGCCACCCCACCTACAGGCCCTCTCTCCAAACAATTTACTTCTTTGTCCTATCTTTCTCTCTCTCTCTACAAACTATTTTTCCGGATAGCTGCCATATACGGTATTAAAGTGAGTAGTATACATAGAAGACATACCACACTTGATCAATCTCATAATTTACGACTGTACCGGTTGATGCTAAATTTTTAAGTTGGGGTCCTGCGTCGTCATTCTAACTACACCCGGCAGTTGTCACCACCACACACGCTAGCCCAGGGGGCACTCCTCTGGCTCTTCCAGCGAAACCTCCTTCCCCCCCAGCCTGCCCCACACCTACAGGCCCTCTCTACAAACAATTTACCCGGATAGGGGACGTCTTAGATATTGTACAGATTTTTGTTTGGTTCTTCTTTTATTTCCCTCCTGACCTGTGATAGGCAGAGCATGGACACTTCCCCTTAGCTGCAGTGGGAAAGACACTCCCCTGGCCAGAGCAAGCTCTTTTCCATTTTCCGTGGTCGAAAAATCCATAAAATATAAGGTCCCAAGATAGGAGACGTATACGGTATTAAACTGAGAAGAATCGATACCGCACCAGTTGATGCAACAGTTTTTCAAAATCCATTCCGGCTGTTGTCACCACCACACACGCTAGCCCAGGGGGCACTCCCCTGGCTCTTCCAGCGAAACCTCCTTCCCCCCCACCTACAGGCCCTCTCTCCAAACAATTTACCCGGGTAGGGGGACGTATTAGATATTGTACTGATTTATTTTTTAGATGCTTGGAAAGCAGCTATGCTCACCACTATACATCCAACAGCCACAGCAACTGATAAGAACAGATACTAAACTTGATTTTAGCTGCAGTGCCAGCATGAGCAGTGGTGTCACCTGCAGGCGGTGATGGACCTTCGTTGCACCTAGTTGGGTGCTTCCCTAACATGTGATGGGTATTTGCCTCGCCTTTCTTGGTCTGGGTGAGCACAATTGCCATGAGGGTAACCACCAGGCTGTTGCCTGAGAATTTGGGGTAATGGTGGGATTAGGCAGCCTCAGAGGCATCCATGCATGCTGCCCCTGCTGTTTCCTGTCCATTTCCGTGGTGTTTCCATCATTTTCTGAGGTTTCCAGGTTTTCACCCAGCCTTCCCTCGGCAGAGCCTTGGTCCCCTGCAAAAAATGCTCGAGTCTCCCATTGACTTCAATGGGGTTCGTTACTCGAAACGAGCACCCGAGCATCGGGAAAAGTTCGACTCGAATAACGAGCACCCGAGCATTTTAGTGCTCGCTCATCTCTAGTAGAGACCATCTGCTACGTAGCAGATGGTCTCTCTCTCTTTCTCTCAAAAGTTAATAATTATGAATAAAGAGCAGGTGATAGTCATCATTACTACTGTTGGTTAGAGGACATTTTTAAGATCAAATGTAGTCTGCTCTTTCAGTCTGCCTTGACGTGCTCAGGTCCTTTAGGTACCCCCTACACTCGGCCTTTGGGCATCGTCAATTAATTTCGGCTTCAGCTCACTGCTGCTTTGGTGTAGGGCTATTCCCCTAGGAGTGTTCTGGTCTCCGAGCTCCTCTCGGTCTCCTGCCTAATAGTCTTGGTGTACAACGTTAGACAGTGCTTACTTGGATCTCGACAGCCGAAGACGAATACATCTGGAAGATTTTCTCCGACTGCCATCAAGGAGAAGATCTTTGCGAAGACTTGGCGAGGAAACCCAACGACGAGGGTCTTCAACTTTGGGGAACCCGGACGAGGAAAAGAACCTCGGCTAAGTTCTTCCCCGGAAGAAGCTCTGCCCAGCAAGGAGATCTGCCACCTGTGGCAAAAGGGACACTTTGCGGAGATTCTCCAGGGAGAGGAAGGCTAGAAGGGAGAAGCCATGGCCTTAACCTCCAAGCCCTCCCAGACCACAAAGGATGCTGCAGGATCACCTGAGAAGCCCCAAGCCACCAATCCTCCTGGATCGTCTGGAGCTAAACCCACCACTTCTGCCCATCAGAAGGTCGGCAGAAAGCCTGGCCAGGCCGAACCTTCCCTGGAGCCCTGGATGCGGCAGAGTGTCGCCCTGAAGCTGAAAGAGCTGGATGGCAAAGTCCCGGACATGACCGAGGAGATCTTCTGTAAGAAGATGTTGGTGGACCAAAGATTTTCAAAGCCTCAGTGTCCAGGCATTTGTGAACGAGATCTTCTACGTGACCTTCATGTCAACTTCTGCAGAAGATACTAGAAAATGGTGAAATCAGCGGCACCAGATTCACCTTTTTCTCGCTTTGTTAGCAACTGCCCCATCCAGAGGGCGGAAACAAAGATCACGGTGTCAATGAGGAACGCGCACACCCCCGGCAAAGACATCACCACTTTCCTGAAGCGGTTCTGCACAGTGGTGAGGGAACCCACCCACATCCTGAATGGACTCTGCTTCTGGACCGGGAAGTCGTCAGTGATCGGGAAGTTGAACAAGGATTCAACCTTTGAAGACTGCCTCCAGCACCTACCCCAGTCATTTTCCCTTGGAAACTCCCACAGTCTCATCTTTTACCCGGATATGCCACAGTTCTGCCGGAAATGTGGAAAGAAGGGCCACGAGATGAAGAACTGCATGAAGTATTCTTGCTGGATCTGCCGGGTCACAGGTCACGAGACCACTGACTGCCGAAAGAAGATGGCATGCAACCGTAGGTCTGGCAGTGACGAGGCCCAAGGAAAACCCATCAAAGAAGGAGGGAAAGTGGACACCTGCCCCTGGCCAAGCTCCCAAGCCCTCCCCGCCACCACCAAGGCTGTCCAAATCCACCTGCCCATTACCTCAATGGCACCTCCCCGCTCCCCCAGCCCAACCCGCCCCCTTACCACCGCTGTAGCAGCACTAACCTCCAGATGCTACAGTCCTCACTATGGAGCGTTTTCCTGCTCTCCCACCCCCAGGTGTCCAGCCAAGTAAGAGGAAGGAGAGGGACAGCCCTGTTCCTGAGAGATGCTATCTTGGAGTACTTCAATGAAAATAAGCCAATAACTCTGTATCAGCATGGCTTCATGAGGGATCGGTCATGTCAAACCAATTTAATCAGTTTCTATGAGGAGGTAAGTTCTAGACTTGACCGCGGCGACTCAATGGATGTCATATATTTGGACTTCTCCAAAGCGTTTGACACGGTACCACATAAAAGGTTAGTATATAAAATGAGAATGCTTGGCCTGGGAGAAAATGTCTGTATGTGGGTAAGTAACTGGCTCAGTGATAGAAAACAGAGGGTGGTTATTAATGGTAGATACTCAGATTGGGTCACTGTCACTAGTGGGGTACCACAGGGGTCTGTATTGGGTCCTATTCTCTTCAATATATTTATTAATGATATTGTAGAAGGTTTGCATAGTAAAATATCAATTTTTGCAGATGACACTAAACTGTGTAAAGTAATTAACACAGAGGAGGACAGTGCACTGCTACAGCAGGATCTGGATAGACTGGAGGCTTGGTCAGAAAAGTGGCAGATGAGGTTTAACACTGACAAATGTAAGGTTATGCATATGGGAAGGAATAATGCAAGTCACCAGTACATACTAAATGGTAAAGCACTGGGTAACTCTGACATGGAAAAGGACCTAGGAATTTTAGTGAACAGCAAACTAAGCTGTAGAAGCCAGTGCCAGACAGCTGCTGCCAAGGCCAATAAGATAATGGGTTGCATCAAAAGGGGCATAGATGCCCATGATGAGAACATAGTCCTGCCACTTTACAAATCACTAGTCAGACCACACATGGAGTACTGTGTACAGTTCTGGGCTCCTGTGAACAAGGCAGACATAGCAAAGCTGGAGAGGGTTCAGAGGAGGGCAACTAAAGTAATAACTGGAATGGGTGGACTACAGTACCCAGAAAGATTATCAAAATTAGGCTTATTCACTTTAGAAAAAAGACGACTGAGGGGAGATCTAATAACTATGTATAAATATATCAGAGATCAGTACAGAGATCTTTCCCATCATCTATTTATCCCGAGGACTGTTACTGTGACGAGGGGACATCCTCTGCATCTGGAGGAAAGAAGGTTTGTACATAAACATAGAAGAGGATTCTTTACGGTAAGAGCAGTGAGACTATGGAACTCTCTGCCTGAGGAGGTGGTGATGGTAAGTTCACTAAAAGAGTTAAAGAAGGGCCTGGATGTATTTCTGGAGGGTATTACAGGTTATAGTTACTAGAGAGGGGTCGTTGATCCAGGGCGTTATTCTGATTGCCTGATTGGAGTCGGGAAGGAATTTTTCCCCCTAAAGTGAGGAAAATTGGCTTCTACCTCACAGGGGTTTTTTTTGCCTTCCTCTGGATCAACTTGTAGGAAAACAGGCTGAACTGGATGGACAGATGTCTTTTTTCGGCCTTACAAACTATGTTACTATGTTACTATTGAGGTGGTGGAAGATCCCCTTCCATGTGAAGAGGAGATGGACCAACTCGTGGAGGAACTGGTGGCCGGCGGTGAAGGTTGTGATCTGCACGACCTCCAGACCTCTGCACTCCTCAATGAGCTTGATGCCCAGTACCTGATGTTGATATGGTAACCCACGGACAGTGGGCAAGACGAAGAGAAGCCGCTGGACGACCAGGGTGGTAACAAAGCTGTATCGTTCCCACTAACCTGTTTCTTTCTTCTCTGTGATGGCAAATTTTAACCTTTTTTCCATTAATATCAGGAGTATTAGGGATAGGTCTAGGTGCCAGAAGGTGCTATATTTTCTTGTTTCTAAGGTCGCCGACGTGCACATGTTGCAGGAGTGTGCACTGTCCCCCTCTAGGTCTCACAACCATCTGGCCAGATTGTGATCCCATAGTCCGTCCTACTGGTCTGGTGCTGGTGACTGCAAATCAGCTGGGGTTGCCATCCTCCTCAGGGGAAGTGCTTTTACACTTAACTCCGTCCAGGAGCTCTTCTGCGGCAGGCTTCTTGTCTTAGACGGCTCCTGGGCGGGAGAGCCAGTTAGGCTCATCAATGTGTATGCTTCTCCTGACAAGGGTGAGCGACTGGAGCTCTTCCAGGCCCTGCGACTGCAGCTCGCTACCACCAGGACCGTAGTGATGGCCAAGGACTTTAACTGTCCGATCGAGGATGCAGCTATGGCATTTCAAGCAAGTTAGAAGTCATTTCCAAACTGCTTATTGAGATGGTGACTGAAGCGTCCTTGCAGGACGTTGTGGGATCCATAGAGAAAGGCTCTGTTAATTATACATGGAGCCAACCCGATGGCTCACTCCGTTCTAGGATCGACTTTGTGTTTACCTCTCGGGCAGTCAGGCAGTGTGGATACTCTATGATCCCTTGCTTTTTCTCCAATCACAGAGCCATTTAGTTCCAGTGTGTCCCCGGGTTTCCCCCTGGCTCTGGATCCTGGAAGCTGAACTGCACTCTGTTGAATCGGGAAGATGCGCTTGCAGAGCTTAGAGAGATCTATATAGCTTGGCAGAACGACAAATGCTTGTTTGAACAAACTCGTGACTGGTGGGAGTATGTTAAACTCCAGTTTCGTTATTTCTTTCAGGCCAAGCAACAACAGGCGTGTGAGAAGAAGAGGGACTTCAGAGAGCTGCAGCATCAGCTGCGATCCCTGCAAGACCTTCATCTGTGCGGCTGGAGCGTGAGGGAGGAGCTGGAGGAGACCAAAAGGAGCCTGAAAAGGCACTTTGGAATGGAAGACGATTTACTTGGATTCCATCTCAAAGTGGAGAACCTGGAGAAGGGTGAGAAATGTAACTCGTTCTTTTTCAGGAGACTCCACGCCAGCCATATGCCCCTGAATGAAATTCGAGACAAGGATGGCAACGTGCGAATAGGGAAGGAGGAAGTGATGGGAGTCGTCACAGACTACTACAGTGACCTCTACTCCTTGAAGAACACTGACTCGACAGCCGCCGATAAATTCCTGTCAGGTATCACTAACCGTCTTGATCCTGCAGGTGCGGAGGCAATGGATGACCCTCTGATGGTGGGGGAGCTGCTCTCTGCCGCTAGATCCTTTAGATCCGGCAGGACCCCAGGCAGTGATGGTCTTCCAGTGGAGATCTATGTAGCACTGGGGGATCTGATCTGTCCAGACCTGCTGGAACTCTATGAGGAGATGGTGGTGAAGGCATGATCACGATCCTGTATAAGCGGAAGGGGGAGAGATGTGACCTGAAATACTGGCATCCCATCTCTCTCCTGAACGTGGACTACAAGATCCTCGCCAAGGTACTGGCCAACCAGCTAAAGGTTGTCATCGGCAGGATCATCCACCCGTATTCATGGGCAAGGTGTTGTGCAAGCTGGGTCTGGGCAGGAGGTTCTGTTAGTTTGTTAACCTGATGTATCTTGACATTTGCAGCATGGTGTTGGTGAATGGCTGGAAGACTGACCCCTTTCCGGTACTCTCTGGGGTCAGACAAGGCTGCCCTCTATCACCTCTCCTTTTTGTTTGTGTTATAAAGCTCTTTGCGGAGTCTATCCGGCAGAATGGAGAAATCAGAGGGATCACCGCACCAGGACCAGGATACTACGAGGTCAAGTGCTCGCTGTACATGGACAACATGACCGTCTTCTGCGCTGACCGGTGTTTGGTGACTGCACTCGTCTAGACCTATGAGGAGTTTGGACAAGCTTCAGGGGCCAAAGTCAACTGAGGGAAGTTTGAAACTATGCTTTTCGGGGACTGGAAACTGGCTTCTTCTGCCCTCTTCCCATTTACTATCAAATCGGACTTCATCCAGATCCTAGGAGTCTGGTTCGGGAAGGAAGGCACAGCCCTCAAGTCTTGGGAAGAACGTTTGAGGCTCCATAGTCTAATCCTTTGGTTAAACTTGGCCAGACACTTCACTATTGAGGGCAAGGCACTAGTCCTACGTAACAAAGTTCTGACTGTGCTACAGTACGCTGCACAGGCATGGCCCCCTCTTGCCACCATTTCCAGGGCCATCACCAGGAAAGTGTTTCGCTTTGTTTGGGGTTTGAAAATGGACAGAGTGAAGCGAGCCATTATGTACAAAGAGCAAGGGTGGGAAAGGCATTCCGGACCTGCCCATGAACAGCAAACGGCTTTGGAAACCCAAGACGATCCGCAAGCTAATCAGAGCAAAGGACTTGGTGGAGTCAATTCCAGGGCTCTCTGATGACACCGCAGAGGCAGTTTGGACTAATGTGTCTTCAGACAGGTTAACCAATGAGCACAAGGACTTGTCATGGATGGCTATCCAGGGAGGCTTGCCTATCTACTCAATAATGCACGCCCGCACCCTCTGCAAAACCCCAGGTGCACTTTCACGGAGGAAACCTCATACCACCTGTTTTGGGAGTGCCCCTTTGCTCAGGGACTGTTGGATGCCCTGGAACATGAACTCAAAGACTCAGTGCCCAGGAACAGCATGTAACACACCTCGGTGTTGTACGGACTATTTCCTGGGATTCATACTGTTGAGGCCATCCAGGAGGCTTGGTGCCTTATGAACTGTTTTAAGGACGCTATTTGGCTTGCCAGGAACGGCTTATTCTCAGGAGGGAGATGTCTGCTGCAGGCTTATTCATAGCATGTTGCGCGACCACAACATCTTAGACGTCGAAGAGGACTAAACCCCTCTCCCCTCTGTTGTGTCTGTCCTTTCAATAAAGCCTTGGGCATGTGATTTCCCGTCCCTACCCCCTCTTTCCCATACCCCACCCTAAATCCTTGGTTGGAAGGTTTTGTGTTCATTTGTTATTGAATAGGAATGCTAGTGTAGCATACATTGTGGTGTATAGTGTAGGTCAGCCTGTGCTTAATATAACAATACCATGCTATGAACGACGATTGTAAGTATTTATTAAGTGCTGCCTCGTGGCCTGCGCTGCGTCGCAGTACTAAGTATGTATGTGTCGACGATTTGATTGTAATAACGTTTTTTTCAATCAAAAAAATTACTCTGCCCAAATCTCCTGGGAGGAAAGGACTTTTACCAAGCAACTGCTAAGTATCAGAACTTTCTATGTTTTCTCCTTTTTATTTTACAGTAGTTTGCCACTTATGTATGTCTCTTGTTAATCATTTTTTTATAACCAAGTGCTGTCCATTTTCCATACATTAGATCTAAAAGTTTGATGGTTTGTCTTGGTTGGCTCCATGAAGAGTGTGTGTGCAGTCTGAGACTGTATGTTGTTTTTCCGTGAGGCTTACTACCATGTGTGTCTGCTTGCGAGTGGAACACTCAGGGGTGTCCTGTCGACCTTATAACGGGCAGGTGGTGGCAGCAATGTTATTGCATGTGCTTGCAGTCTTCAGGGGGAGATTTATGCTCAAGTTACAGCCCGGTGCAGGGTGTAACAGCATGTGGGGGCATGAGGTGAATCGGCATGAAGGTCTTGGGAAACCCTTGTCACGTGACGTGGTGGGCTGGTCTAGATCCCGGTACGTGACAGGCCTGATTAAAGTACATAGGTTTAAGGGCTCATGCACATGTCCGTAGTCTGTTTTGCAGTTCGGCCCATAATAGAACTGTTCTGTAATGTGGACAAGAATAGGACATGTTCTATATTTTTGTGGGTGACACGGAACTGTAACATGGATGCAGACAGCACACAGGTGCAAACTACACCCTTCAAGGAATTTATTTAGGGGTGTACTGACCTATTTGACCTCACAGGCATTTCGTAAAAATTTTAAATTTCATTTCTTCCAATGAAATGTTGCATAAGCCCCAATTTTACAAGGGTGACAGGGTAAAAAGCACCCCAAATGATGTTAAGCATTTTCTCCTGAACACAGCAAAAGTCCATGTGTGATCATAAACTGCTGTTTGAGTTCATGGCGGGGATCAGAAGGGAAGGAATGTGCCATGTCACATTTAAAGACACCCTAGGTACCACTACAATGGAAACCTCTTATAAGTAACCCCATTTTTTAAACATTTCCTGTTAAAGAAATTATTGAGGGGTCTACTGCCTGCTTTGACCCAACAGGCATTTCCTAGAATTTAGAAACACTTGCATAAGTGGTAATAATATTACAGGTTATAGTTACTAGAGAGGGGTCGTTGATCCAGGGAGTAATTCTGATTGCCTGATTGGAGTCGGGAAGGATTTTTTTTTCCCTAAAGTGGGGAAAACTGGCTTCTACCTCACAGGGTTTTTTTGCCTTCCTCTGGATCAACTTGTAGGAAAACAGGCCGAACTGGATGGACAGATGTCTTTTTTCGGCCTTATAAACTATGTTACTATGTTACTATAAGCTCCCTGTTTTTCATTTTCACAAGGGGTAACATGAAAAAAGCACCTCAAATTTTGTTCAGCATTCTCTCCTAAAAAGGGCAACACCCCATGTGTGGTCATTAGACTGCTGTTTGTGTATGCAGCAGGTATCTAAAGAGAAGGATCGCCATATGCACCATGTTGCATTTGAAGAGATCCTAAGGTACACCTACAGTAGAACCCAAAACAAAGTGACCCCATTTTTGAAAATACACCCTCCAATGAATTTTTAAAAGGCTGTAGTGAGCAACTAGACTCAACAGGCATTTTTATAGAATTTAGAAACCCGTGCCTGTGAACATGAAATATTACACTTTTTACAAGAAAATGTCACTTTAGCTTCAGGTTTTCCATTTTTAAGGGGTTACAGGATATGAGATATTTATCGGCAGACCCAGCGAAATTTGTTGATATCTATTGAGAATATTAAGTGTGCGAAAGTCAAATACATGAGAATAAAGGAACACTAAATCCAGAATCCAAACATCATTTGTGATACTATCTGCTGAGCCATGTATCTAATCCTATCCTGTGTGAAACTGTCTGCTGAGCTGGGTATCTAATCCATCATGTGTGATTTTGTCTACTGAGCTGGGTATCTAAGGCTACTTTTACACTGGCGTTTTTGCTGGATCTGGCAGGGTTCAGCAAAAACGCTTTCATTACTGATAATACAACCGTCTGCATCCGTTATAAATGTATCCGGTTGTATTATCTTTAACATAGCAATGACGGATCCGTCATGAACTCCATTGAAAGTCAATAGGGGATGGATCCGTTTTCTATTGTGTCATAGAAAACGGATCCGTCCCTATTGACTTGCATTGTGGGTCATGACGGATTGCTGCAGTTTGCTCTCCTGTGTGAGAATGGAACAGAATGCATTTTGGAGCACTCCGTTCTGTTCAGTTACGTTTTGTCCCCATTGACAATGAATGGGGACAAAATGGAAGCGTTTTTTCCGGTATTCAGACCCTATGATGGATCTCAACCGGAAAATATTAACGCTAGTGTGAAAGTAGCCTAATCCTATTCTGTGTGATACTGCCTGCTGAGCTGTGTATCTAATCCTATCGTATGTGATACTGTCTGCTGAGCCATGTATCTAATCCTAAGGGTTGGGAGTGAAACTGAAGGAGGTGGGAATTTTGTTAAAAAGTGGCTCATTTTAAATTCCCAGCGTTTCCTGTCTCTATCATTCTTAAAATTCCCTCTAGAGAGCAAGGTTTTATGTTAAGGAACAGATCTGAGCATGAGGTCAGATGGAGGGAGAGATAAGAAGTTCCTTGCTGGGTGCAGGGGTTTTAGGGTGTTTTAGGCAGTGCAGGAAAAATAGGGTTGATAGTTGTGGGAAGCAGAAACATTTTTTGCAGTGAATATTTCATTAGTTACAATTCTGGTATAATTTGATTTTGTGAAGTTTGCATTTTGCATGAAAACAAATATCTCAGAAGAACTAAAGCCTTACATTTACACTTCTACGTGTGAAAACTAGAGGGGCTGTATTTCTGTTAATCATGGACTAATTACAGACCAGCTGGATACAAGGGTGAATAGTCAGAGCAAACAAACAGGTCATAAAGGCACAGGGAATGGAGACTGGAACGTTGGCATAAGCAGTAAATATGAGGCCTGGACACTTAGGTGATAGGAAAGTTGTAAGAAGCTGTAATGCTGAATGCTGACATACCAGGACTAAACACAGACGATTTTCAGCCAAAGCCTGGATGCAGCAGGAAAGAGAAGTATAAATCCTTCCTTTATAGTAACATAGTTTATAAGGCCGAAAAAAAGACATCTGTCCATCAAATTCGGCCTGTTTTCCTACAAGTTGATCCAGAGGATATTTCTAATTCCTTTCCAATCCATTCCAATTCTGACTTTGGCTGAAAATCCTGTAGGCAGGTCTGCTTCAAATCCTCATCCAAAAAACTCCATGTGAATTTAGCCTGCTCAGCGGACTACTGCACACAGTGTCGGACTGGCCCACCAGAGGACCGGAGGATCCTCCGGTAGGCCCCAAGCCAGGAACCTATAGTCAGGGCCAGATTATCATTGGAGCATTTGGAGCTACTGCTCCAGGCCCCGGCTCCAATGATTTCAGGGGGGGCCCTGCGCCCCTGGTGCTGCCCCCCGCTGCCGCATACCTCCCAACCGTCCCGGATGCAGCCTCTGGCAGCTGTCTCTGCGTCCATAGGACGTAGAGACAGCTGTGTGTTGCAGGAAGGAGCAGACAGCCGAAATCGGCTGTCTGCTTCTTCCATACTCCCTCCTGTCCCCCCTGCAGCTCTCCGTACCTCCCAGGCATGCCTCAGGTCTCGGCGGGGGGCGGGGCCAGCCGGCAGCATAGGCCCCGCCCCCTTCAGACATGAGAAGAAGATCTCCTGCTCTGATGATGCTGGCCCTGCTGCTATGAAAAAGGTAAGTATAATTTTTTTTTAACTTTCTGTACACTGTGTTTATTATCCCTTGACTGTGACATCACTGTGTTTATTATCCCTTGACAGTGATATCACTGTGTTTATTATTCCTGGACTGTGACATCACTGTTTATTATCCCTGTACTGTGACATCACTGTGTTTATTATCCCTGGACTGTGACATCACTGTGTTTATTATCCCTGGACTGTGACATCACTGTGTTTATTATTCCTAGACTGTGACATCACTGTTTATTATCCCTGGACTGTGACATCACTGTGTTTATTATCCCTGGACTGTGACATCACTGTGTTTATTATTCCTGGACTGTGACATCACTGTTTATTATCCCTGTACTGTGACATCACTGTGTTTATTATCTCTGTACTGTGACATCACTGTGTTTATTATCCCTGTACGGTGACATCACTGTGTTTATTATCTCTGTTCGGTGACATTGCTGTGTTTATTATCCCTGTTCGGTGACATCACTGTGTTTATTATCTCTGTACTGTGACATCACTGTGTTTATTATCCCTATACGGTGACATCACTGTGTTTATTATCCCTGTACTGTGACATCACTGTGTTTATTATCTCTGTAGTGTGACATCACTGTGTTTATTATCTCTGTACTGTGACATCACTGTGTTTATTATCTCTGTACTGTGACATCACTGTGTTTATTATCCCTGTACTGTGACATCACTGTGTTTATTATCTCTGTCCTGTGACATCGCTGTGTTTATTATACCTGTACTGTGAAATCACTGTGTTTATTATCCCTGTATGGTGACATCACTGTGTTTATTATCACTGGACTTTGACATCACTGTGTTTATTATCCCTGGACTGTGACATCACTGTGTTTATTATCTCTGTACTGTGACATTACTGTGTTTATTATCCCTGTACAGTGACATCGCTGTGTGTATTATCCCAGTGCAGGAAGAGGTAAGTGGTCTGTGTTTGTGTGTTTGTTTTCTATTTTTCAGGGTTGTGAATGCAGAGGACTACGTCGGATTCGGTGGACTACGTCGGACCAGCTTTTTTTTTTTTTTTTTAATAAAATGGTCAAACAGGGGTCTGGGGGAGTGTTTATTTCAATAAAATGTTTTATACTTGTGTGTGTGTATTTTTTTTTACAATACTACAGTTTGAGTAATTATGGCTATCTACAGACGGCCCTGATTACTAATACTGGGCTTAGTGCTTGCCGGTATGGCAGGCCAGCACTAACCCCAACATCTATTACCTCGGCACCCACCGCCACCAGGGGTGCTGGGAAGAGCCGGGTACCCGCAGGACCGGACCTTCTAAATTGAGGGTCTGGCTCTGGGGCGGCTGCAGGCTGGTACCATTAGGCTGGGAAGGGCCAATAACCGTGTCCCTTCCCACCCTGGTAGTGCCAGGCTGCCGCTGCTGGTTGTATCTGGCTGGCGAAGGAAAAAAGGGGGGGACCCCACGCCATTTTTTAAAAAAAATTATTTAATTATTTTTGTAAAAAAATGGCATGGGTCCCCCCCTTTTTTCCTTCGCCAGCCAGATACAACCAGCAGCGGCAGCCTGGCACTACCAGGGTGGGAAGGGACATGGTTATTGGCCCTTCCCAGCCTAATGGTACCAGCCTATAGCCGCCCCAGAGCCAGACCCTCAGTTTAGAAGGTCCGGTCCTGCGGGTACCCGGCTCTTCCCAGCACCCCTGGTGGCGGTGGGTGCTGAGGTAATAGTGCTGGCCTGCCATACCGGCAAGCACTAAGCCCAGTATTAGTAATCAGGGCCGTCTGTAGATAGCCCTAATTACTAAAACTGTAGTATTGTAAAAAAAAAAATACACACACACAAGTATAAAACATTTTATTGAAATAAACACTCCCCCAGACCCCTGTTTGACCATTTTATTAAAAAAAAAAAAGCTGGTCCGACGTAGTCCACCGAATCCGACGTAGTCCTCTGCATTCACGACCCTGAAAAATAGAAAACAAACACACAAACACAGACCACTTACCTCTTCCTGCACTGGGATAATACACACAGCGATGTCACTGTACAGGGATAATAAACACAGTGATGTCACAGTACAGGGATAACAAACACAGATATTTCTTTATGGTGGGCCCCAAGAATTATTTCCTCTGGTGGGCCCTAGGTACTCCAGTCCGACCCTGACTGCACATATGAAAGGTTTAGCTACACAGCTCATAGAGGGTATCACACATGATAGGATTAGATAAATAGCTCAGCAGACACTATCACACATTATAGGATTAGATATGTATGCGTATCCAGATGCCATCCATTTTCTTGGAAGCCCCATTCACTTCAATAGGGAGAGAGCTGCGTGAAACATGCACAATATAGACAAAGTTGCGAGTTTCACCTTTTGTTTTGTACATGAACCCTCTGAATTGTAAAGGGCCGAGGAATATGGTGGTGCTAAATAAATAAATAAATAATTAATATTCACTACACACATCTTTCACGAATGTTCCTGCATCAGGTTGCAGGCGTTTGGCTAGGCTTTCAAGAGTGACATAATTTGACGTTTTCCTCTTGGTTTGGTTGCTATTTACCACACCCCTTCCCCTCAGCTGTTGTGGGTGTGGTGATTATCTTTCCCCTATTTATCCCTTCCTCTCCCAGTATTCCTTGCGGTTTATACTTTCTGCTTACTTTGTTGTGTGTGGTGTTGTCCTCGGCTAAGATCCGGTTGCTGTAATATCTGCATTAAGATAAGTGTCATTTTCCCTATTGTGTTTATCCTACTTTTCCATGTTGTGGTTTTGCCTTCTGGAGTCTCCTGTTCGTCCGTCCTATTGGAAGAACGGGTTGACTCTTTCCTCTGTCACTAGCTGCAGGGTTCTATAGGGTGAGTTTGTTATTAGGTTCTTGTGTATGAACTCTCCTACCACTAAGGCCTGTTCATACTGGTAGTCAGTCAGGGCCTAGTTTCAGGGGTTCCTACAGGAGGTGACCGTTTCCCTTGTTTGGTCTTTTCTCTTCCCTCTTACGCTTGGTGTAGCTATTCCCTCCACACCAGAGCGTGACAACATCACATCCGGAAAGAAAAATGTCTTCTGTAAAAAAGGGAGATGGGGGGGGATGAAATACTCTGTGCTGCTGGGGACCCTGCTTCTCTACTATGTAACTTTCATCATCTAACCTCCACACGATCAGCACACTCCTGTCCTGAAATCATCTGTGCTGCTAGGAGGACCCTGGTCCTTCCAGTATGTAACTCTCATCCTCTGACCTCTGCAAGATCAGCACACTCCTCTCCTGAAATAATCTGTGCTGTTGGGAGGACCCTGGTCCTTCCACTATGTAAATCTAATCCTGTGACTTCCACAAGATCAGCACACTCCTCTTCTGAAATCCTCTGTGCTGCTGGGAGTAACAGGATTAGATGCAGCAGCTCATCTAATTATCATTATCACACATGACACTATTAGATACACAGTTAATCAGCTCAGCAGAGAGTATCACACATGGCAAAAGTAGATACACAGCTCATCATGCAGTATCACACATGACTGGATTAGATACGAAGATCAAAGGACAGTATCACACATGGCAGAATTAGATACACGTCTCATCATACAGTATCACACATAAGATTAGATACAAAGCTCAAAGGACAATATTACACATGGTAGTATTAAATACACAGTTCACAGGGCAGTATCACAAATGGTAGGATTAGATACACAGCTCAGAGGACAGTACCACACATAATAGAATTAGATACATTGGCTTAGCAGACAGTAACATACATGTCAGGATTAGGTACACAGCTAAGAGGACAGTATCACATATGATTGGATTAGATACATAGCTCAGCAGACAATCAATAATCAATAAGTATTTTAAATGCCATGCAAAAATTACTTTATATACATAAATGTGTCTGATTTGTAATATGTAATGGGACTGTTAAAAGTATTAAATAATCTCTGCATAATACTGTGTTTAGGTGTGTGTTATTTTGAATATAATAAACATAATACTAAACTAGCACTGTATACTGACACCAAGTGTATCTAAATCATAGTATACGGCATATAGAATTGTAGTGAACAATGGCACAGGTCAAAATATATGGTAATCATTGCACAGTAGAAAAAACAAAGAGCATCCGTCGGAGGGATTTGTTTATTGTATGCAATATGTTTTTTAGAAATGTTACATGTAAGACAAAGACGTGATGTGAACAATGCGCCACCTGATGTCTGAACGTTGTATTGCAATTTTTCCAATTTATATATAACGTCATTTTGTGACACACATCTCAGGATATGTTGAAATAAGTGAGCAGTTAAGTGTGGACACATCTGTGTGTGTGTATATATATACACACACATATAGCTGTGTATTTAATCCTAGTATGTGTGATACTGTCTGCAGAGTTGTGTATCTAATCCTATTCTGTGTGATACTCTCTGCTAAGCTGTGTATCTAATCCTATTATGTGTGCTAATGCCTGCTGAGATGTGTATCTAATCATATCATATGTGATACTGTCTGCTGAGCTGTGTATCTAATTCTATCATGTGTGATACTGTCTGCTGAGCTATGTATTTAATCCTATCATATGTGATACTGTCTGCTGAGCTGTGTATCTAATCCTATCATGTGTGATACAGTCTGCTGAGCTGTGTATCTAATCCTATCATGTGTGATACGGTCTGCTGAGCTGTGTATCTAATCCTATCATGTGTGATACAGTGTGCTGAGCTGTGTATCTAATCCTATCATGTGTGGTACTGTCTGCTGAGCTATGTATCTAATCCTATCGTATGCGATACTGTCTGCTGAGCTGTGTATCTAATCCTAAGTGTTGGGAGTGGAACTGAGGGAGGTGGGAGTTTTGTTAAACAGTGGCTCATTTTAATTTACCAGGTTTTCCTGTCTCTGTCCTTCTTACAATTCCCTCTGGAGAGGAAGGTTTTATGTTAAGAAACAGATCTAAGCAAGAGGTCAGATAGAGGGAGAGATAATAAGCTCCTTGCTGGGTGCAGGGGTTTAATATGATTTTGTGCACTTAGGAAGTTTGCATTTTGGATGAAGACTAATGTCTCAGAAGAACTAAAACCTTACATTTACACTTCTAGGTGTAGAGAGGGACTGTATTTGCCTTAATCAGAGACTAATCAAAGAACAGCTGGATACAAGGGTGAATATTCAGAGCAAAGAAACAGGTAATAAAGAGACAGGGCATGGAGACTGGAACTTTGACATAAGCAGTAAATATGAGGTCTGGACACTTAGATGGGAAGCTATAATGCTGAATAGTAACATACCAGGGCTAAACACAGCCGATTATCAGCCAAAGCCAGAAGTATAAATCCTTCCTTTACATTTCTAATTCCTTTCCAATACATTTCTGTAGGAAGGTCTGCTTCAAGTCCTCATCCAAAAAACTTAAGCATTTTTTCTAAAGGTCCACATCCCTGGGTCTGCAACTGGGTGAAGGTCCAAACCACCAAAAAAAAAAAAAAATGGAAAGGGGACAAAACCAGTGGCATGTAGTGCTCCGTAGAAAGTTTTTCCTCCTCAGGGACCCCAGATAATAAGAATGTTTTTTGTTATGTTTTCCAATAGCAACATGAATGGGCTTATATAACTTATTTAACTTGTAATCAGGCCTCATCCACAAAACATGGAAATACAGGGACTAAAATACATCAGCACCTCCCCCACCTCTCTTATCTCAGCAGTAGCTGAAGTGTACAGTATGTACACAAAGCAAATCTACTTATCTCTGTATAACACTCTACGTATATTGATACATACAATAGCATCATAGACAGTATCACACAAGGTAGAATTAGATACACAGCTCAGCAGACAGTATCACAATCTACACACAAACACATAATAGCTTCATAGACAGTATCACACCTAATAGGATTAGATACACATCTCAGCAGACTGTATCACACATGATAGTATTAGATACGCAGCTTAGCAGACAGTATCACACATTATAGGATTAGATACGCAGCTCAGCAGACAATCAATAATCAATAAGTATTTTAAATGTCAAGCAAAAATTGTGGTATATACTGACACCCAATGTCAATTGTAATTCCATTACCAGGTCTTTACCTCAAGTTCAGGTATTTAGCTAGTATCACAATGCGCCACCTACTGTCTGAACATTGTATAGCTAGTAACACCATGCGACATCTGCTGTCTGAACGTTGTATAGCTAGTAACACCATGTGCCACCTGGTGTCTGAACGTTGTATTGCAATTTATCCAATTTAGATATAATGTCATTTTGTGACACACATCTCAGCTCTCCAGGACATACCGTTCCTGAGATATTCCCAAAAAATACATTAGCCAATAGAAGCCTGGTCACATGACCCTTATCAGCCAATAGAAGCTCACAGGCAGTTAGTCTCCACACACACCAGGTTTCCATAACAACCTTGCCAGTTCACTGCTATAGGTATGCTTTAAAGGGGCAGAGCGCTGTGAAAGGGATATTCCAGTTACAATAAATATAACTTATGTTTTATACTAACTCATCATCAATCATTACCTCATATAATGTAAATTGCCTCATATAATGTAAATTTCACATATTTACCGTTCAGTAGTAATAAAAGATGTTTTCCTCCACTGCTACCCACTGTGTTTTCTCCTAAATTACTATGGCATAGACCTGTAATTCAGGCCACCCTTAAAAGAAGGACTTAAAAGCCCCACCCCAAGTCCCACTAAGTCACGCCCCCAACCCAGTCAGGCCACGCCCCTTCTACTCCGCATCTGACTGGGATTGAAAAAATGAAGGTAAAAATCAACTTCTCTCAGCTGCAGGGGAGGGAGGGTGACTTTCTCCCTGCAGTTCATGCTCCGACTGCACAGTGCTGCTGTCTGAGAGTAGGACATTCCTGTGTCCATCCAGGCCCTGAGCATGACAGAGGACAGGGAGTCTGAAAGCCAGACTGTCCAGCCTCCCCCCAATGTGAAGCCGTGCCACCGGTCCCCATGAAGCCACACCCCTAAACACGAGGCTACACCCCTGGTTTCATGAAGACACGGAGGAGAAGCTGTCTGAGTGTGAGCTACTGAAAGGGTGGACATCCCTGTGTCTGTCCAGGCCCTGCGCCGGACGGTGGACAGGGAATCTGAAAGCCAGACTGTCCAGCATAAAACCGGACCTCTGGCCACCCTAGGGGCAGGCTGATGTTAGGGTGGCCAGATGTCCGGCTTTAGGCTGGACAGCCCGGTTTTCTGGCTCCCTGTCCTTCGTCCGGTGCAGCCTTTCAGTAGCTCATGCTCAGACAGCTTCTCCTCCGTGCCTTCACAAAGCCAGGGGGCGTGGCCTCATGTTTAGTGGTGTGGCTTCATGGGGAACGGGGGCACTGCTTCACGTTTGGCGGAATGGCCGGTGAGGTCCGGATTTCTGGGCTGAAGACAGTGGCCACCCTAGCTGCTGTGAAGGTCACAGTTAAAGGGGAGGGCGCTGTGGATGTTTCTGTTAAGGAGAGGGCTGCTGTTGAGGTCACTGTTAAAGGGGCAAGCACTGTAGACGTCACTCTCGACATATTTTAACGACACACACAAACATTAAATGAAATAGATTAAATATACCCAGGCGAAGCCAGGTCCTTCAGCTAATATATATATATATTCATATATATAAATATATATATATATATACACTCACCGGCCACTTTATTAGGTACACCTGTCCAACTGCTCGTTAACACTTAATTTCTAATCAGCCAATCACATGGCGGCAACTCAGTGCATTTAGGCATGTAGACATGGTCAAGACAATCTCCTGCAGTTCAAACCGAGCATCAGTATGGGGAAGAAAGGTGATTTGAGTGCCTTTGAACGTGGCATGGTTGTTGGTGCCAGAAGGGCTGGTCTGAGTATTTCAGAAACTGCTGATCTACTGGGATTTTCAAGCACAACCATCTCTAGGGTTTACAGAGAATGGTCCGAAAAAGAAAAAACATCCAGTGAGCGGCAGTTCTGTGGGCGGAAATGCCTTGTTGATGCCAGAGGTCAGAGGAGAATGGGCAGACTGGTTCGAGCTGATAGAAAGGCAACAGTGACTCAAATTGCCACCCGTTACAACCAAGGTAGGCAGAAGAGCATCTCTGAACGCACAGTACGTCGAACTTTGAGGCAGATGGGCTACAGCAGCAGAAGACCACACCGGGTGCCACTCCTTTCAGCTAAGAACAGGAAACTGAGGCTACAATTTGCACAAGCTCATCGAAATTGGACAGTAGAAGATTGGAAAAACGTTGCCTGGTCTGATGAGTCTCGATTTCTGCTGCGACATTCGGATGGTAGGGTCAGAATTTGGCGTCAACAACATGAAAGCATGGATCCATCCTGCCTTGTATCAACGGTTCAAGCTGGTGGTGGTGGTGTCATGGTGTGGGGAATATTTTCTTGGCACTCTTTGGGCCCCTTGGTACCAATTGAGCATCGTTGCAACCCCACAGCCTACCTGAGTATTGTTGCTGACCATGTCCATCCCTTTATGACCACAATGTACCCAACATCTGATGGCTACTTTCAGCAGGATAATGCGCCATGTCATAAAGCTGGAATCATCTCAGACTGGTTTCTTGAACATGACAATGAGTTCACTGTACTCAAATGGCCTCCACAGTCACCAGATCTCAATCCAATAGAGCATCTTTTGGATGTGGTGGAACAGGAGATTCGCATCATGGATGTGCAGCCGACAAATCTGCGGCAACTGTGTGATGCCATCATGTCAATATGGACCAAAATCTCTGAGGAATGCTTCCAGCACCTTGTTGAATCTATGCCACGAAGAATTGAGGCAGTTCTGAAGGCAAAAGGGGGTCCAACCCGTTACTAGCATGGTGTACCTAATAAAGTGGCCGGTGAGTGTATATATGTATATATACACACACACACACATATATATATATAATTTTTTTATAAAAAGGAGGAAAAATATGTGTATGTGTCTGTAAGTAGTCTGCTATACTATTGCTAAAACTAAAACATATAGCTATAATGTTTTTATTTTCTTTATTTCACTTTTTATTATTTTTAAAATTATTTTATTTTTACTTTTTATGAAAAAAAGTAGATTAATCCCTTCCTGACAGTCACGACAGGAAGGGGTTAATTCACATACTACAGATTCGCAGTTAATTTTACAGCTAGCAGGAGGCACTCTCACACGAAGAAGAAAGCACCCCAGCTGGCTTTTTCACTTTACATTGCATTGGATTGCTGAAGCAGCCTGTTACAGCAATACCATGCATGGAGACCACTTTGGCTGGTCTCTGGGATACTTATGGTGGCTGAAGCTGTGTAATGACAGCGCGATCACAGACATCTGCAGTGCCATGGGACACTGGCATATCCTAATGTAACTCTGTTTTTATACTTCATGTTACCACATATATAGTCATTCACCGGTAAGCAAGAGTTTAAATAAATAGCATAAAAATTATTACTAAATAAGTTTCTAAATTACAAAAACTAAGAAAAATTAAGAAAAAAATTGCCATTTTTATTTATGCTATTTACCAATCACCATAAATAATAAGTTCACTATATATATATATATATATATATATATATATATATATATACTACTGACAGAAGGACCCGGCTTTGCACGGGTATATGTAATGCATTTAATTTAATGTTTGTATGTGTCGTTAAAAGATATTGACAGTATCCACTATAACAGTGATATCTACAGTACCCCGCCCCCTTAAGTGACCTCCACAACGGCTTGCCCCCTTAACAGTAACATCCACAGCACCGCCCCCTTTAACAGTGACCTCCACAGCGGCTGCCCCTATTAGTGACCTCCACAGTACCCGGTCTTGTTAAAAGTGATGAGGCTAAGGGCCTGCGATCTTCTATTGGCTGATAAGGGTCATGTGACCAGGCTTCTATTGGCTAATGATTTTCTGGGAATATTTCAAGAAAGGTACGTGCCAGAGAGCTGATACCCGGTCTAAACACTTAACCCCTGATATATTTATACATTAGATCTCCCCTCACTCTTCTTTTTTCTAAGGTGAATAACCCTAATTTTCTTTCTGGGTACTGTTCCAGTTATTACTTTAGTTGCCCTCCTCTGAACCCTCTCCAGCTCTGCTATGTCTGCCTTGTTCACAGGAGCCCAGAACTGTACACAGGACTCCATGTGTGGTCTGATTAGTGATTTGTAAAGTGGCAGAACGATGTTCTCATCTCTTTTGATGCAACCCATTATCTTATTGGCCTTAGCAGCAGCTGCCTGACACTGGTTTCTACAGCTTAGTTTGCTGTTCACTAAAATTCCTTTTTCATGTCAATATTACCCAGTGTTTTACCATTTAGTATGTACTGGTAACTTGCATTATTCCTTCCTATGTGCATAACCTTACATTTGTCAGTGTTAAACCTCATCTGCCAGTTCTCTGCCCAAGCCTCCAATCTATCCAGATCCATCTGTAGCAGTATACTGTCCTCTTCTGTGTTAATTACTTTACACAGTTTTGTGTCATCTGCAATTGATATTTTACTGTGCAAGCTTTCTACAAAATCATAATAAATATATTAAAGAGAATAAGGCCCAATACTGACCCTTGTGGTACCCCACCAGTGACAGTGACCCAATCTGAGTGTTTACTGTTAATAACCAGCATCTGTTTTCTATCAGTTACTTACCCACATACAGTCATTTTCTCCCAGGCCAAGCATTTTCATTTTATATACTAACTGGTGTTGAGCGAGCACCTCTGTGTTTGTACACTCGGGTGCTCTGGCCAAGAACTAGGGGGTGCTCGAGTGCTCGGCCGAGCACCCGAGCATAATGTTAGTCAATGGGACTATACCTGGCACCCCCCACTCGGAAGAGGGGAGGGTGTCTGGTTAATAGAAAAAGGTCAGAATCGCGACTTCTCCTCTTTTACTCCTTTCACTCGTAAAAGTATGCTAATTAACTGAATTTGTATGCATTAGCGCACAATGCGTAGCATTAGCATACAAATTTGTACGCATTAGCGTACAATGCGTAGCATTAGCATACAAATTTGTATGCATTTGCGTACAATGAGTAGCATTAGCATACAAATTTGTATGCATTAGCGTACAATGCGTAGCATTAGCATACAAATTTGTACGCACTAGCGTACAATGCGTAGCATTAGTGCGGGGAAGAGACTCGAGTACACTCGGTGTTCGGCCAAACACCGAGCGGACCCGAACGTAGGCATGCTCGGCCGAACAGCGAGTTTGGCCGAGCATGTTCGCTCAACACTAATACTAACCTTTTATGCGGTACAGTGTCAAATACTTTGGAGAAGTCCAGATATACGACATCCATTGATTTGCCTCAGTCAAGTCTAGACCTCTTCATAGAAACTGATTAAATTAGTTTGACATGACCGATCCCTCATGAAGTCATGCTGATATGACGTTATTTGCTTATTTTTTTTTAGGTACTTCAAGATAGCATCTCTTAGAAAACTTTCAAACAGTTTACCCACGACAGATGTTAAACTTCCAGGCCTGTAGCTTCCAGGCTCTGTTTTAGGACCCTATTTGAATATTGGCACCACATTTGCTATGGGCCAATCCTGTGGAACACTCCATATCATTGTAGAGTCCTTAAATATCAGAAATAAGGGTTTGGCTATGACATTACTTAATTCTTTTAGGATATGGGGGTGTATGATATCTGTAATGTGTAATGTATAAAATTTAGATACTGAGTTCGTAGAGCGAAAACACTTACATTTTTTGTTTTATGTGTTTTTATATACAGTGGAGAAAATTTGATACACTGGCGATTTTGCAAGTTACTTTTTCTTTAGGAAGCCCTCCTACTCTGATCAGGTGTAATGAAAAGATCTGCACCTGTTCAGTGTTTTTGACCCGCATCTGGCTTTGGCTCACAATAACTGATGGAAATAACTGATCAAATAACTGAAGTGTGAACAAGGCCTTACCTGTATAAAAGACACCTGTTCGCACTCAATCAATCACACTCCCACCTCTTCACCATGGCCAAGACAAAAGAGCCAAGACACAAGGGACAAGATTGAAGACCTGCTCAAGGCTGGGATGGGCTACAGGACAATAGGAAAGCAGCTGGGTGAGAAGGCAACTGTTTGTGCAATTATTAGAAAAAGGAAGAAACACAAGATGACTTGTGTTCCTTGGTTTGGGGTTCCATGCAAGATCTCGCCTCATGGAGTAAGGATGATTCTGAGAAAGGTTAGGAATCAGCCCAGAACTACACAGGAGGACCTGGTCAATGCAGGGCATGCAAGGTTCCCCTGCTCACACCAGCACATGTCCAGGACCGTTTGAAGTTTGCCATTGACCATCTCGATAATTCAGAGGAGGCATGGGAGAAGGTCATGTGGTCAGAAGACATCTGGAGGAGTGTTTAAACTAGGGACTGGGGGGGAGGGATATTACATTATAGGAGAGGAAGATAGTGCAGATAGAAACCTGGGACGAGGTAATGGAACTGGAGGAGGAATGGAAAGAGGGACTAGAACAGTTCAGAAGGAAAAATGTAGGGTAAAAATATACATAAACCTCTTAATTGTATGAATACTAATGCCAGAAGCCTGATTAATAAAACTGGTGAACTGGAATTAGTAATGTGTGAGGAGGACTATGACATAGTGGGAGTAACTGAGACATGGCTGGATGATACCTACGACTGGGCAGTTAATGTACAGGGTTGCAGTCTGTTTAGAAAGGATTGTCAACACCAGAGAGGGGGAGGGGTTTGCCTTTATGTAAAGTCCTGTCTAAAGCCCACACTCCGGGAAGATATGAGTGAGGGACGTGAACATGTGGAGTCACTGTGGGTAGAAATACATGGAGGCAAAAACAATAACAAATTACTAATAGGAGTTTATTATAAAGCACCTAATATACCAGTCCACAGAAAATGTACTACTAAACGAAACAGACGAGGTGGCAAATCATAATAAGATCGTTATTATGGGGGACTTTAGCTACCCAGATATAGACTGGGAAACTGAAACCTGTACCTCTCATAAAGGAAACAGGTTCTTGGCAATAACCAAGACAATTACCTTTCCCAACTGGTTCAGGACCCAACTAGAGGGACGGCCATACTGGACTTATTAGTATTAACCAATATACCTGACAGAACAACAGATGTGCAGGTGGGGGACACCTGGGAAATAGTGACTATAAAGTAATAACCTTCCAATTGTCATTCAAAAGATTGTTTCTTCAGGGAGGGACAAAAATACAAACTTCAAAACAGCTACATTTAGCCAACTAAGAGAGGCCATAGGCCTAACTACTGTAACTAGGAGAAAATCCTGAAAAATAAAAATACAGCCATAAAATGGGATTTTTAAAAGCCTCCTAAAATCTAATTGTGAGAGGTACATACCTTATGGGAATAAAAGATTAAGGAACAAGAAAAAAAAACAATGGATGAACAGAAAGCAATAAATGACAAAAAGAAAGCATTTTTAGCAAGGAAGCATTGAAAAACTATAAGGAAAAAAATAAAATATGTAAAAGACAAATAAAAGCAGCCAAACTAGAGACAGAGAGATTCATAGCCAAAGAGAGTAAAACTAACCCTAAAATGTTCTTCAATTATATAAATGGTAAAAAGTATAAATCTGAAGGTGTTGGCCCTTTACAGAGTGATGACAGGGGAGAGGAATAGAGCGGAAAGAGCAATAAGGAGAAAGCAAAGCTACTAAATATTCTTTCTCTACTATATTCACTGAGGAAAATAAGCGGTCAGATGAAATGCAGAATATAAAAGTAAATTCCCCATTAAAAGTGCCCTGTCTGACACTAGAAGAAGTACAGCGGCTTCTTAAAAATATTAAAATAGACAAATCGCCAGGACCGGATGGCATACACCCTCGTATCCTAAGAGAATACGCGCATAGGATTGGCACATAGCAAATGTGGTGCCAATATTCAAATAGGGTCTTAAAACAGAGCCTGGAAGCTACAGGCCTGTAAGCTTAACATCTGTCGTGGGTAAACTGTTTGAAGAGATGCTATCTTGGAGTACCTCAATGAAAATAAGCAAATAACGCCATATCAGCATGACTTCATGAGGGATCGGTCATGTCAAACTAATTTAATCAGTTTCTATGAAGAGGTCTAGACTTGACTGCGGCAAATCAATGGCTGTCGTATATCAGGACTTCTCCAAAGCATTTGACACTGTACCGCATAAAAGGTTAGCATATAAAATGAGAATGCTTGGCCTGGGAGAAAATGTCTGTATGTGGGTAAGTAACTGGCTCAGTGATAGAAAACAGAGGGGGGTTATTAACGGTACACACTCAGATTGGGTCACTGTCACTGGTGGGGTACCACAAGGGTCTGTATTGGGCCCTATTCTCTACAATATATTTATTAATGATATTGAGAAGGCTTGCACAGTAAAATATCAATTTTTGCAGATGACACTAAATTGTGTAAAGTAATTAACACAGAAGAGGACAGTATACTGCTACAGATGGATCTGGATAGATTGGAGGCTTGGGCAAAGAACTGGCAGAAGAGGTTTAACACTGACAAATGTAAGGTTATGCACATGGGAAGGAATAATGCAAGTTACCAGTACATACTAAATGGTAAATACTGGGTGATATTGACATGGAAAAGGAATTTTAGTGAACAGCAAACTAAGCTGTAGAAACCAGTGTCAGGCAGCTGCTGCCAAGGCCAATAAGATAATGGGTTGCATCAAAAGGGGCATAGATGCCCATGATGAGAACATAGTTCTGCCACTTTACAAATCACTAATCAGACCACACATGGAGTACTGTGTACAGTTCTGGGCTCCTGTGAACAAGGCAAACATAGCAGAGCTAGAGAGAGTTTAGAGGAGGACAAATAAAGTAATAACTGGAATGAGTGGACTACAGTACCCAGAAAGATTATCAAAATTAGGGTTATTCAACTTAGAAAAAAAGACGAGTGAGGGGAAGATCTAGTAACTATGTATAAATATATCAGGGGTCAGTACAGACATCTCTGCCATCATCTATTTATCCTGACTACCATGAATGTGATGAGGGGAGATCTTCTGCACCTGGAGGAAAGAAGGTTTGAACACAAACGTAGAGGAATATTCTTTATGGTAAGAGCAGTGAAACTATGGAACTCTCTGCCTGAGGAGGTGGGGATGTTGAGTTCACTAAAAGAGTTCAAGAGGGGCCTGGATGTATTTCTGGAGTGTAATAATATTACAGGTTATAGCTACTAGAGATGGTTCGTTGATCCAGGGAGTTATTATGATTGCCTGATTGGAGTCGGGAAGGAATATTTTTTTCCCTAAAGTGGGAAAAATTGGCTTCTACCTCACAGGGGTTTTTTTGCCTTCCTCTGGATCAACTTGCAGGATAACAGGCCGAACTGGGTGGACAGATGTCTTTTTTTCGGCCTTATAAACTATGTTACTATGTAAAATAGAACTTTTTGGCATGAACTCCACTCGTTGTTGTTTGGAGGAAGAAGAAGGATGTGTACAAACCAAGAACACAGTCCCAACCGCGAAGCATGGGGGTGGAAACATCATACTTTGTGGGCGCTTTTCTGTAAAGGGTACAGTCCGACTGCACCATATCGAAGGGAGGATGGATGGGGCTATGTATCGCAAGATTTTGGCTGACAACCTCCTTCCTTCATTAAGAGCATTGAAGATGGGTCATGGCTGGGTCTTCCAGCATGACAATGACCCGAATTCAGGGGTGGATTGGCCATAAAACCTACAGGGAAATTTCTCGGTGTGCCGATGCCCAGAGGGCCACTCAAGCCTTCTTGATGGCCACAGGCCAGGTACATAATAATCTGATGCTCAATGGCCACAAGTTCCCTGAACTCCGAACACAAGTTCCCTCCTGAACTCAACTATATTACAGTCTTTATGATGGCGATACAGTTAAATACTGGGCGGAGGCAGGATTTTGTGTTGCCCTGTGGTATTTGGTTCTGCGGGGACAGTATTCTGTGCTGTACTATGGTATTTCAGGCCCCGCCTACTTCTGTTATCCCTGTCTACTTGTTTTGGTCTGTCGCCTGTCAATTGGGACCCACCTACAACATTAGGCCAACTATTACATTTTTTCCCAGGGAAACACACAGCCAGGGCAACTAAGGAGTGACTCCGTAAGAAACATTTCTTCTGAAGAAGACCTGTATGGAGGAGTGGGCCAAAATCCCTGCTGCAGTGTGTACAAACTTAGTCAAGAAATACAGGAAACGTCTGGTCTCTGTAATTGCAAACAAAGGTTTCTGTACCAAATATTAAGTTCAGTTTTTCTATTGTATCAAACACTTATTTCATGCAATAAAATGTAAATTGATTATTTAAAAATCATATTATGTGATTTTCTGGATTTTTTTTTTTAATTCTGACTCTCACAGTTGAAGTTTACCTACAATAAAAATTACAGACCTCTCCATTCTCTGTAGGTGGGAAAATTTGCAAAATCGCCACTGTTTCAAATACTTAGTTTCCTCGCTATAATGTGAAATTTTTTTGCTGTTGTTGTTCAAAGACTTCAGATGTGTGAATATGATGGAAATGTTGCCTATATGTGTGGAAATGGGCCCTTTGTATTATTCTGTTGGTATTGTTTGATCAAAAATGTACCCCAAGCTTCTAATGTTCATATCGTAAATATACAAGTAGTCCAATTTACATTTATTGATATTTCCAGGGTTTGCATGTATCTTTGCACATGGCAGTGTGCTACTAGTAGTCCTTGTTTACTATATATATATGTGTGTGCATATATGTATATATTCAGCTATTTTTTTCAGAGGTCACAATATATTGTTTTGGTAAGAGTAAAAATACCCCTCTTGCCATTTTTGAGGAGTATTTTTTGCTGAGGAGGAGTACAGAAGTTGCAGTAATTCAAATAAATAACACCTGGGCCTAGATAATGTTAAAGGCTTGTTCACATCTGCAATGGAGGCTCGGAGATCCCATAAAAAAAAATGGAAAAAACCCCTTGCATGCAGGACTTTTTTCTGTGGTAAAAAAGACAAGACACTGAACAGATTATAGTCAGTGGGGTCTGTTCAGCTCCTTTTGTGTCATTTAGGGTGCCTTCACACACCAGAGATTTTGTTGCAGAATTTTTAGCAAATGAAAATCAGTTACATTCATTTCAATGTGGCGGCAAGCATGTAGACTTCTGCAGACTCCATTCCGGAGAATAGAACTGATTTTCAGTTGCAGAAATTTGCAGCCTGTGAAAGCACCTTTATGTGCCTTATCCTTCCATTATTTTTTTTTTTTTTTTGGTCTGCTCATCTAACGGAGCAGAACAACAGAAATAAATAGAGGTGGTGTGAACATGCCCTAAGAGGTTGTTATTTATGCAGGGAAACCATTACTAGATCTCTCCAACATACAGTCTAATGCAAATAACATCACCCCCCAAACTCCAGCCCTTTCAATATATAGTCCCATGTAAATAACATCACTTCCCTCCCTCCAGCCCCGACCAATACACAGTTCCATGTAAATATCACCCCCTCCCCTCTAGCCCAGTCCCATGTAAATACCAGCACTCCCTTCCCTTCAGGATAGGGTTAATAAGCACCTGGAAGAAGTCTAGAGTGAATGCAGGGCAGGCAATTATAGCCAAGTGAAGTACAGTCCAATATACTGTATTTGGCTTCCCTGTACTTTATCATTTGGCAATAATTGTCTGATCTGCATTTTTTTTTTTCTTCAACAATTCTTTTATTTTAAATTACACGTCACGAAAAATCATTTTTACATATGGGGAAATCAATAAATAAAGAAATAACATATAATATAACATATTATAACTTATTTCCCACCAAACTGATTAGTCCCAAGTTGCCCTACCCTCCCCCAGCCCCCCCCCCCAATGGACGACGGAGAGAAAAAAAAAAAAAAAACCCTAACACCACTTATCCCATATCATATGCCATTTATTTTCTTTATTCTGCTTCTTATACCAGAGGAGCTCATAATTTTTTACTCTGTCCACCAGTTGCTTCCAATGATTTACATTTGGACCTTTAGTGGCCATCCAGTTCTTGGCCAATCGGGCCAGGAACATCAGCCTAGAGGCCAAATTTTTAATACCCCAGGAGACCTTCACTCCTCCCAGATATCCCAGGATCAAACATTCTGTGTTGAAGCCAATCTCAATAACAGTGGTTCCCTTAATGTAACCATAAATTTCCTTCCAAAAACCTCTTACATATAGACAATCCCAGCAGAGATGTAAAAAATCTGCCCTCTCTAAACCACATTTAGGACAATTCGCATCTTCCCTCTTACCCATCTTGTACAGTACCGCTGGCGTATAATATAACATGTAAACATAATTAAGTTGCACTATCCAGTGATTTTCATTTCTAGTCATATATTTCATATTTCCAAATATTTCCACCCAATGACTCTCTACCCCAAACTGTGAAGCCTTATCCCATTTAGCCTGTGATTTGTGTACTGTTCCTTCTGTAAAACCCCTAATAAAACACCTATAAAGCTTTGATAAAGAGTTCATCTTCCTAGTGGAATCTTGTAACATCTTAATAATATCATGCAAATTAATCACCAAGTGCCTTTTATCCTTCATACCCATGTAGACATTATATAATCGATAATATTTAAACCACCCACTTCCCTTTACATTATATCTAATCTGTAATTCCGTAAATGGAATAATTTGACCTCTATCAAACAAGTGATGTACTTTATTAATCCCCAGAGATTCCCAATATATCCAATCAGTGTTATCGTAAAATTCTTGTATATTAGGATTATTCCAAATGGGAGTAAACTGAAAACAACCTCTGTGACCTATTAATCTCTTAAACGTGACCCAACATCCACCCAGTAATTTCCCCAAAGGGAGTGATTTCATTGACGATCTTTTGTCATTGTATATTTCCAGCAGTTCAAAGATTGAAGTTACGTTCCTACCATGTAGATCCATTAATTTCCTAATTACAGGACATGTCTTCCACTGGGCTAGTATTTGAAGCTGAGACATAAGGAAGTATCCCTGAAAAAAGGGAGGGCCATACCACCACGATCTTTTGGTTTATAGAGATGTATTAGTTTTATTCTTACTCTTTTTCTCCCCCAGATCAAATCATTTAACATTCCCTCGATCATCCGAAAAGTTTTAGTGTCAATCCATATAGGTGAAACATTGAAAATATACATTATCTGTGGCTGGAGAATCATTTTGATCAAAGCAACTCTATCTGCCCTCGACAGTGGAATCTTCAACCAAATATTAACTTTATACCTAATTTTTTCTATAATAGGTTTTATATTGAGTTCTGCAAAGTCCTCAATCTTTGGCGAGACTTTTATCCCCAAGTATTCAAAAGTCTCCGACTGTCCAATAATTCTAAGGTTACCACTGTTTATTTCCATATTCCCATCCAATGACATTAAGCTTGACTTCACCCAGTTGATATCTAATCCTGAAAACTCCCCATATTTTGATATTAAAGACATAGCCCTGGGGATTGAATTAGGAGAATCACTAAGACATATCAGAATATCATCGGCATACAGCCTAATTTTATCTCCTATACCCCCACAGCCACGGCCCTTAATCTCCACATCATTCCTAATAGAAATAGCCAATGGTTCAATGAATAGTGAAAATAATAATGGGGATAAAGGGCATCGCTGCCTGGTTCCTCTGCCCAGTTTAATTGCTTCTGTTAATTGGCCGTTTACATTTATCCATGCACAGGGCTCTCTATACATTAATTTAACCCAATTCGTATATATATCCCCAAAGCCAAAGTTCTTCATAACCTGCCACAGAAAACTCCACTCGACCCTGTCGAAAGCCTTAGTGGCATCTAAAGACAGGATTGAGCGGAGTTCTCCTTCCCCCATCTGCATTGCAGCAAACAAGGCCCTAATGTTGGCAGTTATGTTTCTAGTGGGCATAAATCCACTTTGATCCGGATGAATAAGATCAAGAATAACTCCCTTTAATCTATTAGCTAAAATTTTAGCAAGCAGTTTAATGTCCGTATTTAATAGCGATATGGGCCTATATGCTTCCCTATCCTCTACATCTTTCCCTTTTTTTGGGATCAATACGATCACTGCTTCTTTCATAGAGCCAGGAAGGTGACCTGTTCTGTATGCTTCATTGAATACCTTTGCTAATCTGGGTAACAAAACTGGTCCATACTTCCTGTAGATCTCAAAGGGGAGACCTTCAGAGCCTGGGGATGAATTCCCCAAAATGGACTTCAGGGCCTTCTCTAGTTCAGAAACAGTGATCGGAGCATCCAGATCATTCTTTTGCTGAATGTTAAGTTTCGGGAACTTCACAGGGGATAAATACTCCTCAATCTCCCGAGTAGATTTAATCATTGATGATGAATATAGCTTGATAAAATAATCCTTAAATATTCCTTGTATTTCTCCCTGATTACAAAATCTACAGCCACTTTCATTTTTAATAGCAAGAATAGGAGATACTTTATCTTGATTCTTAATCACGGAGGATAACAATCTACCCGTTTTGCCTCCTTGAAAATACAATTTTTGGTTTTTAAAGCAGCATTTCTGTTGAGCTTTAATCATACGCACTTCTTTAAGTTGATTTTGAGCCTTGTGAAAAGCCTGAAGTCCATTTATTGGTTTCCGATGGATCCCTGATAAACTCGGATTCTTTAAGGAGGCAATTATCACTTAATTTCTTATCTTCCATCAAGAAAGCCTTGCGCTTAATTTTTATTTTCCCAAATAGGATACCTCTTATATAAGCTTTTAAAGCGTCCCAAACATATACTAAGGATGTTGATCCCTCATTCTCCTCCCAAAATAATATCAGGCTATTCATGATGTCCAGATGGTCATCAATTATGGATAACCAGTGGGCATTAAGGCGAAATAAAAAGTTTTGTCGACTTTCACCAATCTGGTTATACAGATGTGTCCACACTTAACTGATCACTTATCTCAACATGTCCTGAGATGTGTGTCACGAAGTGACGTTATAACTAAATTGGATAAATTGTAATACAACTTTCAGACACCAGGTGGCGCATTGTTTTACTAGCTTATACCTGAATTTAAGGTATTCACTTCTTACATTTAACCTAAATAGCAAAATATATTGTATACATTAAACAAATCCCTCCGAAGGATATTTTTTTTTTTAGTGTGCAGTGATTATCTTATATTTTGCCCGCTGCCATTGTTTACCACAAGTCTATATGCCGTATGCTATGAGTTAGGTACAGTACACTTGGTGTCAGTATACAGTGCTAGTCTAGTATTATATTAGTTATATGCAAAATAGCACACACCAACCACAGTATTATGCATAGATAATTATACAATTTTAACAGTCCCATTACATGTTACAAATGTACATAATACATTTATATACCTCAATTTTACCATGACATTTAATATTCCTTAATGATTATCCAATCTGTGTATCTAATCCTATCCTGTGTGATACTGTCTGCAGAGCTATGTATCTAATCTTATTCTGGGTGACAGTGTCTGCTAAGCTGCGTATCTAATCCTATCATGTGTGATACTGTCTGCTAACATGGGTATCTAATCCTATCATGTGTGATACTGTCTGCTAAACTGCGTATCTAATCCTATCATGTGTGATACTGTCTGCTAAGATGGGTATCTAATCCTATCTTGTGTGATACTGTCTGCTGAACTGTGTATCTAACCCTATTCTGGGTGACAGTGTCTGCTAAACTACGTATCTAACCCTATCATGTGTGAAACTGTCTGCTGAGCTGTGTATCTAATCCAATCATTTGTGATACTGTCTGCTAAGATGGGTATCTAATCCTATCACGTGTGATACTGTCTGCTGAACTGTGTATCTAATCCTATTCTGGGTGACAGTTTCTGCTAAACTATGTATCTAATCCTATCATGTGTGATACTGTCTGCTGAGCTGTGTATCTAATCCTATCATGTGTGATACTGTCTGCTGAGCTGTGTATCTAATCATATCATGTGTGATACTGTCTGCTAAAATGGGTATCTAATCCTATCATGCGTGATACTGTCTGCTGAACTGTGTATCTAACCCTATTCTGGGTGACAGTGTCTGCTAAACTACGTATCTAATCCTATCATGTGTGAAACTGTCTGCTGAGCTGTGTATCTAATCCAATCATTTGTGATACTGTCTGCTAAGATGGGAATCTAATCCTATCATGTGTGATACTGTCTGCTGAACTGTGTATCTAATCCTATTCTGGGTGACAGTTTCTGCTAAACTATGTATCTAATCCTATCATGTGTGATACTGTCTGCTGAGCTGTGTATCTAATCCTATTCTGGGTGACAGTGATTGCTAAACTACGTATCTAATCCTATCATGTGTGAAACTGTCTGCTGAGCTGTGTATCTAATCCTATCATGTGTGATACTGTCTGCTAAGATGGGTATCTAATCCTATCTTGTGTGATACTGTCTGCTAAGATGGGTATCTAATCTTATCATGTGTGATACTGTCTGCTAAGATGGGTATCTAATCCTATCATGTGTGATACTGTCTGCTAAACTGTGTATCTAATCCTATCATGTGTGATACTGTTTGCAGAGTTGTGTATCTAATCCTACCTTGTGTGATACTGTCTTCTGAGCTGTGTATCTAATCCTATCCTGTGTGATACTGTCTTCTGAGCTGTGTATCTAATCCTATTATGTGTGATACTGTCTATGAAGTGATTAGATGTATGTGTATAGAGTGTGATACTGTCTGCTGAGCTGTGTATCTAATTCTATTAGGTGTGATACGGTCTGCTGAGCTGTGTATCTAATCCTACCTTGTGTGAGTTTTCTGCTGACCTGTGTATCTAACTCTATTAGGTGTGATACTGTCTTTGAAGCTATTGTTGTATCTTTATAGAGTGTGATACAGATAGAGATAAGGAGCTCTCCTTTGTGTAAATACTGTACACTCAGCCACTGCTCAGATAAGAGAGGTGGGGGAGGTGCTCATGTATTTCAGACCCTGTATTTCCCTGTATTATGTACACTGTAACATGTATCATAGAGTGGTCCGAAATGCCCGATGGTTCATACATAATTTTCCCAATGTCTCCTATTAAATCCTGGCTTACCAGCGTCAGATCAATCTGGGACATTGTATTATGTGACTTATTAAAACATGAATATGCCCGTTTTGTAGGAAACTTATGCCTCCAAGCATCAATCCAGCCCACCTCAGAGCAAAAGCCAGCCAAATTGCTGTGTTCTCGTGCTACCTTATTGCTACCACACTCGAGGCGGGCTCTATCGAGCCAGGAGTCCATAGCACTATTAAAATCTCCTATTATTAAAGTTGGACATGACTCTCTACTGTTACAAAACTCTAGAAGCTTCTGTAAAACACAATACTTAAATGGGGGAGGGATATACACGAAAGCCAAAATACATAATCGCTTATCTAACTTCCCAAACAGAAAAATATATCGGCCTTCAGTATCGATCCGTTTATCCAGAGGATCAAAGTGCACTTTATCATGAACTAAAACCGTAATGCCTCGGGAGTAAACGGATCCATATGAATGATATTTATATTTCGCCCATTTTCTTTCAATCCAAGTTCTTCTCTCTACCGTCAAATGTGTTTCAATCAAACAGACAATAGCCGGTAAGTGTTTGTGAACAACATCTAATACTGCACATCTCTTAAAACTATCATTAAGCCCTCTAATATTCCAAGCAATTATTTTAGTCATTGTTCAAAAAAAAAAAAACCTCCCCATTCTCCGTCGTCCATTCCCCCCGACCACAGTTTATCAAGTTTATTAGAAGCCTCTTTAACCTGCGATAGTCCAGCAGATTTACGCGCAGAGTTTTTTGGAGGCATCTCGGGGTAGTGGGAAATTTTTTTTTTTCCCTTCTTTCTTCCCTTTTTCCCTTCTTTTCTTTCCCTTTTTACCCACTTTACATGATACCTCAATAATGGTAGAAACAGAGTATCTTCCTCAGACAAAGGTTAACTGATAATTAGTCCAGTGTTAATAGATGGGAAAAAAAAAAGGGCATGCTTGCGGCTGCAGGGAGCAGAGTAGCCTAGCGATCCCCTGCTTTTTCATAGATGTTAGTCTTTGTTAGTCGTTGTTACAAGTACGATTTCATAGAAAAAATGGCATATACTCATCCTTCCTGATGACTCGGATGAAGAGTGTTCACTCCAAGGCCCCAAAGCTGACACGGTTGATCACCACGGAGAGAGGGCCAGCCCCAAAGGCCAGTAAAAAGAAACAGCGGCACCGGGATCCCCAGAACCAGGGAACAGCCAAGGAGCACCAGAAACAGTCACAGCACTTTAATCGCGGGGCCCAGTCCAGGCGAGCACATCACAACTAGCCGGGAGAAGCCGTCCAGCAGTCTCTGGAAGCCCTAGGGACAGGGGATGCCCAATCAGCTGGCACATGGACCACAGCTGCACGACATCCACTTCACTTCTCCGGACGTCAGCGAGAGGGCGCCAACACAGCACAGTCCAGCGCCCAATCACCTCCTGCGCCCTCCGCGCCACAAGGGAAGAAGTTGACCCCCGCCAGACCAGCGGCCGCAAGCTCCAGCGAACTCCGGGACGCAGCCACCGCCACCTCCATACACCGCCAAGGATGCCTCCCGTTGTCTCCCAGGCCCGCCCAAAGCCCTCTCCCCGGCACTCAGACCAAAGACCGGGGGAGCGCACCAATACAAATCAGCGCCACACTGAGCGGAGGAGCGGAGGTAAGAAGCTGGGGGGGAGGGAGGAGTCACCGCGCACCGGCACTCACGTCATGCCGGCGCGCTCACGTAGCCCTGATCTGCATTTACATATGACTCCTCTTAGGGGCTTAAGAACCCCAGGCGTGCACCCTGTGCAACATTCACTAGTGCCCACAGGAGGCTGCTACCCCGCCAGACCGCCACTCCATTGGCGAAGATCGTGGCACTGTTGCACAAGTCTCCTTCCACAGCTTCAAAGCGGAGTGCTGAATGGTCCAGCAGCCGGCCCAAACTGACAAATAGGCAGTTTCCTTTCAAACAACAAAGCTCCTTGCTGTATGTAGCTTTGTTGTACAGGCATTATTGCGATCTCTGTAAATATTTACATATATAATTTATGCTCTTATAGAAAAGGACAAAGCTTTTAACCCCTTCACGACCCTGCCATTTTTCACCTTAAGGACCAGATCATTTTTAGCGAATATGCATGTATCACTTTATATGTCACTTTATGTGGTCAAAACTTTAAAATGCTTTAACTTATCCAGGCCATTCTGAGATAGTTTTCTCGTCACATATTGTACTTCATGACAGTGGCAAAGTTGAGTCAAAATATTAAATTTTTATCTATAAAGAAAATACCAAATTTACTAAACATTTTGAAAAATTTGAAATTTCAATTTCTCTACTTTTAAAATACATAGTAATACCTCCAAAAATAGTTATTACTTTACATTCCCCATATGTCTACTTCATATTTGGATCATTTTAAAAATTACATTTTATTTTTTTGGGACGTTAGAAGGCTTAGAAGTTTAGAAGCAAATCTTGAATTTTTTCAGAAAATTTCCTAAACCCACCTTTTAAGGACCAGTTCAGGTCTGAGGTCACTTTGTGAGGCTTACATAAGAGAAACCACCCAAAGGTATTCAAAACTGATTTTACAAACGTTGCTAACCCTTTAGGTGTTCCACAAGAATTAAAGGAAAATGTAGACGAAATTTCAGAATTTCACTTTTTTGGCAGATTTTCCATTTTAATCTATTTTTTTCTGGCAACAAAGCAAGGGTTAACTGCCAAACAAATCTCAACATTTATTACCCTGATTCTGTAGTTTACAGAAACACCCCATTTGTGATCATCAACTGCTGTACGGGCACACGGCAGGGCGCAGAAGGAAAGGAACGCCATATCGTTTTTGGAGGGCAGATTTCACTGGGAAAATTTTAAGTTGTCATGTCATGACATTTGAACAACCTCTGATGCACCCCTAGAGTAGAAACTCCAAAAAAGTGACCCCATTTTGGAAACTACAGGATAAGGTGACAGTTTTGTTGGTACTATTTTAGGGTACATATGATTTTTGGTTGCTCTTTATTACACTTTTTGTGAGGTGTATATCGAATGATTACTTTTTGTATTAATGTTCTTTATATTCAATTCAGTTATGTCTTCTTGTTTGTATACCTTTCTTTACTCTGTTGTGTTTGTCTCATAGTTGTCTTATCTTTACTATTGTTCTATTGTTGACCATACAGTCTGTGTATTTGGGGTCTGGTTTTACATTTATGGCTGTGTCTTGGACACTTCGCAAACATTGCCTCATCTAAACAAAGGTTAATCTTTACAAGTGTCCATAGTTAATCAATAGTCACCTAAGGTATATAAAGTGAGTGTCTGTAAGCTCAAGGGGGGGGGGGGTCAATGGAACATGCAGATGTTCAGGAGTGACATGACTGCTCAGGTGCAGCCATGTCAAGAAGTCAACTACTTTCGCAACCGGGTATCCCTGGTGATCCAGTGGAGGGCTCCCACCCGGACAGATGTACTTTTAACTCATAGCTAAGTATATCTTTGGTTTTATTCTTGTTTATTGTACTTGTTATGATTCTTGTATACTTTACTTGTTTCTTCTGCATTTTTGTTTATCATTTAAGTAAACTATATATTTTTTTCCACTTAGCTATTGTGTGTGGACCTATTTATTGTCACATCATAGAATTTACATTAAAACATGAGGCAAGGTATCAAAAATAGCTGTTTTAGTTTTAGTGTCTCCATAGTTTGAAAGCCAAAGTTTTTTGGTTTTTTGTTGGGCAATTGTCTTATGCAGGGGCTTATTTTTTGCGGGATGAGGTGACGGTTAGATTGGTACTATTTTGGGGGTGCATATTACACTTTTTGTGATGTAAGGTGACAAAAAAAAAAGTGAGATTTTTGTAGAGCAGGTTGTTACGGAAGAGGCGATACCTAACATGTATACTTTTTTTATTCACTTAACCCCTTCCCGACCAGCACCGTACATGTACGGCGCTGCGGGAAGTGACTTCCCGACCAGCGCCGTAGTGCTACGGCGCGCTGATCGGGCGGGTGCAGGAGCTGCGCCCGCCTGATTAGCGGCGGGGGTCCGGCTGTGCCCAGTAGCCGGACCCCTGATGTATGCACCAGCATCGGTGAAAACACCGATGCCGGTGCATTAACCCTTCATGTGCCGCGGTCAGCGCTGACCGCGGCACATGCGGTGGGAAGGGGTTGCCATCGGGTCCCCGCGCTGCTGTGACGGGGACCCGATGGCTGAGATAGCAGCCGGATGCCTTCCTTAGGCATCCGGCTGCTATCTACGGAAGCCTGTGAGATCCAGCCCCCTGGATCTCACAGGCAGTGTGCTGGAAGTGTATTACATTGAGTAATACACTTCCAGCCAATGCATTACAATACAGAAGTATTGTAATGCATTGTAAGGGGATCAGACCCCCAAAAGTGAAAAAAAAAGTGTAAAATAAGAAAGTAAAAAAAATAAAGTTTTACAAAAAAAAAAGTTTCAAGTTCCCCCCCCCAAAAAAAACGTCATTTTTACAAAATAATATTAAAAAAATTGTAAAAAATAGTGGAAAAAAAAATAGACATATTAGGTATCGCCGCGTCCGTATCGACCGGCTCTATAAAAATAGCACATGAGGTGCACGCAGTAAAAAAAAAAAAAAAAAAACTGTGCCAAAACAGACATTTTTGGATCACCTTGCCTTACAAAAAGTGTAATAGCAGGTGATCAAAAAAGCGTATGTACCCCAAAATGGTACCAATCAAACCGTCATCTTGTCCCGCAAAAAATGAGACCCTACCTAAGACAATCGCCTGAAAAATAAAAAAAATATGGCTCTCAGAAAATGGCAACACAAAAAGTATTTTATTTTGTTAAAAAAATAAATCTAATGTGTAAAACTATCCAAAAATAAAAAAGTTAGACATATTGGGTATCGCCACGTCCGTAACAACCTGCTCTATAAAAATATTGCATGAGATGGCCCCCCAGGCGAATGCTGTAAAAATTTTTTAAAAAAACTAAGCCAAAACAGACATTTTTTTCCTTTTTGTCTCACAAAAAGTGTAATAGCAGGTGATCAAAAAGGCGTATTTACCCCAAAATGGTACCAATCAAACCGTCATCTTGTCCTGCAAAAACGATACCCTACCTGAGACAATCGCCTGAAAACTGAAAAAAATATGGCTCTTTGAAAAGGGCAACACAAAATAAAGATTTTATTCTGTTCAAAAAATAAATCTAATGTGTAAAACTATCCAAAAATAAAAAAGTTAGACATATTGGGTATTGCCACGTCCGTAACAACCTGCTCTATAAAAATATTGCATGAGATGGCCCTCCAGGCGAATGCTGTAAAAATTTTTTTAAAAAAACTAAGCCAAAACAGACATTTTTTTCCTTTTTGTCTCACAAAAAGTATAATAGCAGGCGATCAAAAAGGCGTATTTACCCCAAAATGGTACCAATCAAACCGTTATCTTGTCCTGCAAAAACGATACCCTACCTGAGACAATCGCCTGAAAACTGAAAAAAATATGGCTCTTTGAAAAGGGCAACACAAAATAAAGATTTTATTCTGTTCAAAAAATAAATCTAATGTGTAAAACTTTCCAAAAATAAAAAAGTTAGACATATTGGGTATCGTCGCGTCCGTAACAACCTGCTCTATAAAAATATTTCATGAGATAGCCCCCCAGGTGAATGTTGTAAAAAATTTTTAAAAAAAAACCATGCCAAAACTGCTATTTTTTCACCTTGACTCACAAAAACTGTAATACAAAGCAATCCAAAAGTCTTATGTACCCCAAAATGGTACCAATCAAACCATCATCTCGTCCCGCAAAAAATGAGCCCCCACATAAGACAATAACTCAAAAAGTTAAAAATCAACGGCACCCGCAAACCAATCCATCAAAATCTGTTCTGCAAAATCCATATGGCGCTCCTTCTGTTTTGAGTCCTGCCATGTGCCCCCACAGCAGTTTGCCACCACATATGGGGTGTTGCCGTATTCAGGAGAAAATGGGTAACAAATTATGGGGTGCTTTTCTCCTGTTACCCCTTGTGAAAATGAAAAATTTGGGGCTAAAGCAACATTTTATTGGAAGAAATGAAACTTTTCATTTTCACAGCCTGGTGTTTCCAAATTCCGTAAAACGCTTAGGGGGTCAAAGTGGCCAGAACCCCCCTTAATATATTCTTTGAAGGGTGTAGTTTCCAAAATGGGGTCACTTTTTCAGGGTTTCCACTGAAGGGGTACGTCAGGGTCTCTCAATTACAAAATGGTGCCTAAAAACTATTCTAGCAAAATCTGCCTCCAAAATCCGTATGGCGCTGCTTCCTTCTGACCACTGCCACAAACCCATAGAGACGTTTACCACTACATATGGGGTATTTCTGTAAACTGCAGAATCAGAGTAATGTATATTGAGGTTTAGTTTGCTGTTAACCCTTGCTGTATTGCAAGAAAAAAATATTAACATGAATAATCTACCAAAAAAGTGAAATTTTGAAATTTCACCTCCATTTTCCTTTAATTCTTGTGGAACACCTGAAGGGTTAACAAAGTTTGTAACAGCAGTTTTTTATAACTTGAGGGGTGTAGTTTCTAAAATGGGGTCATTTATGGGGGGTTTCATTATGTAAGCCCCTCAAAATCACTTTATATCTGAATTGGTGTTTAAAAAATGGTTTTGGAAAATTTGGTGAAAATTTGAAAAATGGCTTCTAAACTTCTAAGCCCTCTAACGTCCTAAAAAAGTAAAATTACATTTACAAAATGATGCCAACATAAAGTAGACATAAGGGGAATGTAAAATAATAACTATTTTTGGAGGTATTACTGTGTATTTTGAAAGTAGAGAAATTGAAATTTGGAAATTTGGAAATTTTTCCAAATTTTTGGTAAATTTGGGATTTTTTCATAAATAAGGGTGAAATATATTGACTCAAATTTATGACTGTCATGAAGTACGATGTGTCACAAGAAAACAATCTCAGAATGGCCTAGATAAGTAAAAGCGTTCCAAAGTTATTACCACATAAAGTGACACATGTCAGATTTGCAAAAAATGGCCCGGTCAGGAAGGTGAAAACAGGCCCGGGGTTGAAGGGGTTAAACTTTACACAATAATATCATTTTTGATATTATATATATCAGTGTCTCCATAGAGCTGGGTGATTGTCTCATTTTTTGTGGGATGAGGTGACGGTTAGATTGGTACTATTTTGGGGGGCATGCGCCTTTTTGATCGCTTGGTGTTGCACGTTTTCTGATGTAAGGTGACAAAAAATGCACAATTTTATGTACAGTTTTATTTTGTGAAAAGGGCTTTTTTTTACATGAAACTTCATTTTTTTTTTAATTATGGAAAACACTCTGGGACTTCAACTTCTGGGGGTCTGATCCCCTCTGCAATGCTTTACAATACATCATGGGGCTGGATCTCACAGACTTCCATAGAAGGCAGTCCAGATGCTGATGGAGACGCGGAGGGCACCTGTACCCTCCGCAAACCCTGTGCATGCTGCGGTCAGCTTTGACCACGGCATACAAAGGGTTAATACGCCGGCATCTGTGTTTTCACCGATGCTGGCATATGCAGCAGGTCTCCAGCTAATTGTGACCGCGGGACCCCTGCCGCTACATGTACGGCGCTGGTCTTTAAGTAACCGCAACCAGCGCCGTGCATGTATGGCGTGGGTCCTTAAGGGTTAATGGTATAACATTGGGAAAGATGGGTACCTTTGCAAATAAAAATACCAAAGGATATGAACCAAAATACAACATTGGGTATATTAGAAGATTCCTCCTTTGCATCCGTGACACAGAAATACAATACTTCATTGTGCTGTTAATTCTGTGGGTGACCTATAGCTATTTTTTGGGGTGCAAAACACCTCCTTTGCATCTGTGACACAGAAAAATAATAGTTAATCAGTCTGTTATTTCTGTCAGTGACAAACCCATTTTTTGGGGCGCAAAACACCTTCTTTGCATCCATCATACTGTAATAGTATAGTAAATCACTCTGTTAATTTTGTGGGTGTCCACAAAGAATGAGAAGAGCATTAAATAAGGGACATGGCCATGATGCTGCTGCTGCTGTTGGGGGAGCTCCTGCTGCAAGGAGTGGATGTTGTTGATCTGTGCCAGCTACGGGCCCAAATGAAACACCTTCCTCTGGTGTATGCAGGTGACAGAACGTTCTGTGTCATTTTGTAGGCCCGAATACCGCTGTACGAATGAGGAGGCCAGAACAATTAAAAGCAGTATTAAATTTTATGGTTGACAGTGCCTCCAGTTCCTGCACATTGTCTTCTACCCGGTCCAGTTGGCACCCGCGGCCCATATACATCTGTCTTCCACCTCAACACATCAGCCAAGCAGTCTGAGCCCCAAGTCATGCAGCAGTCACTTATGCTTTTTGATGACTCTGCTGGTGGGGGTTCCGTGGGCCATTCACTTAGCTCTGCCCCAGAAGTGGAAGAGACTCAATGCACTCATGCCCAACCCCTTATGTTTGAGAACGAGGACGTGGGAGGACCACTGCAGTATGTCTCTAATGATGATGACGAAACACAGGTGTCAACTGCTGCGGATTTCTGAAGTGTGCAGACCCCCACATAGAATCAAGGTCATCCGAGTCACATGTGCAGTTCGGAGGAAGAGGTGGTGGTCACACAACTCCAGCCGCCCAGCACAAGAGGGAGCAGGGTGCAAAACAACAGTGGCTGGCCCCTCGCCAGTACGCCTGTAACTGCCCACTGCACCGAGGGACAGAGTACACCAAAGCCAGCTCAAAGGAGTGGCAGTTACTGGCGTGGCAGTTATTCAGGCAATGTGCTGACAACAAGACACTGGTGGTTTGCACACTGTGCAGTCAGAGCCTCGAACAAGGCATAAATGTTCTGAATCTGAGCACCACCTGCATGACCAGGCATCTAAATGCAAAGCAGGAGCTGCAGTGGAGTAGCCACCTGAAGAACCACGAAAGATCTGAGGCTCCTCCTGCTCTCTCTTCTGCTGCGGTCTCGGCCTCTTCCTCCCCCTCTGGAGCAAACGGGCCACCAGGCACCCCGCAAAGAGAGGATGTGACAGCAACACCACCACCAGCAGTATCATCGAGCATCTTCACACTGTCATATGGAAGCATTCAGCTGACGATCCCCCAAACACTGAAGAGAAAGAGGAAGTACCCCACTACCCATCCACAAACCCTGGCCCTGAATGCCAGCATTTCAAAATTCCTGGCCTTTGAAATGCTGCCATTTCATCTGGTGGAGATGGACAGTTTTTTAAACTTAATGACGGTGGCTGTGCCACAGTACATGGTTACCAGCCACCACTACTTTCCAGGCAGGCCACCCTGCCCTGCATGAACAAGTGGCGGACAAAATCAGGTGTGTGCTGTACAACAGCGTCAGTGGCAAGGTCCACATAACCACCTATATGTGGACCAGTAAGCCTGGGATGTTATATCTCCCTAACTGCCCACTGGGTAAATGTAGTGGCTGCTGGGCCTGAGGAGGAAAGCAGTTGCATGTCTTATCTCCACTGAGGATAGCTAGACATTTCTCGGTGACTCCTGTTGCCTCCTCCTCATCCAGTCAGTGTAACATTTGCACCACAAACTTCAGTGCAACTAAGAGAAATGACAGCAGGCTGTTCTGAAACTCCTCTGTTTGGTAGAAAAATTCCACATTGCTCAGGAGCTGTGAATGGGCATCAAAGAACAGACCGATGAGCAGTTGGTGCCACTTAGCCTCAAGCCTGGCCTGGTGGTGTGGATAATGGGTGAAATCTCGTAGCAGCTCTGGGCCTACCTGGTTTGACGCACATCCCTTGCCTGGAGCATGTGCTGAATTTGGTGGTGCACAGATTCCTGAAAAATTACCCCAAGATGTCAGAGCTGCTGCAAAAAGTGTGGGCAGTCAGTGAGCGCTTTTGGCATTCTCACCCTGCTGCTGCTCACCTGTCTGCACTGCAACTTCTGTAACTTCTGTCTTCCTGCTCATCGCCTCATATGCAACTTACCCACAAGGTGGAACTCCACCTTGCACATGCTGGAGAGACTGCGAGCAGCAACAATCAATAGTGGAGTTTCAACTGCAGGACGCACGGGTGAGTTGCTCTGCGGAACAGCAACACTTCACCACCGTGTGGTCCTCCGCGCGGGATGTGTGTGCCGTGTTGTGCTGTTTCGAGTACTCCATCCACATGGCCAGCGCTGATGATGCCATCATCATAGTTACTATCCCACTTCTTTACCTCCTTGAAAAAATGCTTCAGGCGATGATGGATGAGGATGTGGCACGGGAGGAAGAGGAGGATGAACAGGGATCATTCCCACGGCTTTTGGCCAGTTGTCCACACGTGGCTTGGAGGGTGGTATCCTGCACCAACAGCGGCCAGGTACACAACTGTACAGCCAGGGCACAGTTTTGGAGGATGAGGAGGAGGAACCATGTTCCCAGCTGGGTGACACCCAAATCAGTAAATGGGCATCAATGGAGCATGGCTGGGGGAATACAGAGACAATACACCTCCCACCAAGAACAGCTAGTCGTTGCCTCTGGGCAGCCTGGCACACATGAGTGAGTACATGCTGCAGTGCCTGAACAATGTTGCCCTGATTGTTACCAGTGCTGATTACTAGGTGGCCACCCTGCTGGATCCCCGCTACAAGGACAACATGCCGTCCTTATTGGGGCGTAATCCGAAGGTGCCTGGATACAAGCACATGCTGGTAAACACACTAATGGCGGCATTCCCACCTAACAGCGGAGGCTCAGTGGAAGCGCAAGGCGAAGGAGGAGGAGGAAGTCGCCAATGCGTCTGGGGAACCACCACCTCAGAAGCGAGGGTTATCATAACAGAAATGTGGAAAAGCTTTGTCAGCACGCCACAACATCCAGCACTACCATCTGATACAGACCATCTTAGCAGGAGGCAGCAAAACGTCTGCACGTACTGACTGATGGGCCTGCCCCATATAACTTCTGGGTCTCACATGACCTGACCTTGCCCTTTATACCTTGGAGGTGCTGGCCTGGCCTGCGGCAAGTGTCCAAACATGTGTTTAGCACGGAAGAGTGTGTGATCACGGACAGGTGCATCCGCCTGTTCACAGCCAACGTGGACAAGCTCATGTTCATTAAAATGAACCAGGCATAGATCCCACACGACTTCTCCGTACTTTGGGCCAAGTAAAGAAGTATACCAGCCATACAGTTTGCCATTAACCAATGTTTTGGGGCCTCCCCAAATTAGAAAAAAAGGAAAGAAAATAAGAACAAAATTAAAAAAAACACCACCACAAAAACAGTGTTGGCTACCTCCTCTGCCTCCTTCACCTCTTTCACCTACAACGCCATGTCCACCTCCTCCTCCACTAGGACCCCCCCTCCTGGCTCAAGATTATTATTTGTTATACTGGCAGAGTAGAGAAGTATACCTGCCGCACCCAGCCATTGCTATACTTCAGCTCAGTTTGTTCCCCATTTCCCAATGTTTTGGGGCCTCCCCAAATTAAAAAAAAAAGTTAAACAAAACAACACAAAAACAGTGTTGGCTACCTCCTCCGCCTCTTCCACCTACACAGCCATGTTCACCTCCTCCTTCACTCGAACCTCCACCCCCTGGTTCAAGATTATTATTTGTTATATTGGCAGAGTTGAAAAGTATAGACAAATGAAAAAAAAAAATTAAATGAAAAAAAATAAAATAAACAAAAACAGTGTTGGCTAATGGCTACCTTCTCCTCCTCCTCCTGGTTCAAGATTATTATTTTTTATTTTTATGTATTCTATGTTATTTAAAGTCATTTCCCTATCCACATTTGTTTGCAGTGCGACTGTCCTGCTCTTACCCCCATTTTACTTCCTTTAGCAGCCCTCTAGCCCTTTCTATGACTATTTTCCAGCCATTTTACTGCCCCAAAAGTTCAGGTCACTATTGACTTCTATGGGGTTTGGTTTCAAGTTCGGGTACTGTTTGGATTTAAGTTTGGCCGTACCTGTCGAATCCAAACATCCACGGGTTCTCTCATCCATATGTACAAGTAGATTAGGCATAGTGTTTAACAATGACCTAGCTTGGCAGAGGACAACTATGGTTCCTTGATGTAGAAGGCAATGTTATGTAAAAGCAGTGTTAAACTGACAAAAATCATAATGTGATATTCGTTTGTTTTGCTTAATCTATCTGGCACAGGGATGATAGGAAGTAAATGACAGACAAGGAAGTTTTAAAACTTACTCCACCCCATCAATGGCTCAACCTGCCATAGACTATGCCATAAGCTATAATAAACCAAATTTATTTAACTGTTCACGTTTGTGTTCAATTCCATTTTTCATTAGTGTAGGCTATATCAGCTATTTAGCAGAGCCAAGATTGACAACCTCAGCAGTGCACAGGTGCTGCCCAAGATAATGACACCAGGTGTGATAAAACACAGCTTTTGGTGGCCTGCCACCCAACAAGAAAATACTTTAATTACTCATTTGCCTTGCTGAACAAGGCATTGATGCTTGCACTACTGTTGTCCAGGGGTGGACCTTTAAATTTTACCATCTGCTTAAGAGTTCCGGCAGAACACTAACTATCCGGTCTGATGACTTTATACACCAACCTGCAGACCAGTGAGGGGAGGACGTCCTAGCGTCAAAGTTTATAGACTATCCTACAACCATGAAAAGAGGCTCTGAAACCTGCACTTAGGATTGTGAATACACCTACAATCCCTTCAAACATGAAAACTGAGGAAGGAGACGTAACAGACTGTCCTAGACAAAGTTACAAAGACTGGGATTTTAGTAAGAGCAGCTGAAAACCAGGAACATTCACATCTATGTAATGGTATGAAATGCAATGTAGAATGGTGTGCAAAGCAATAATAAATGCAGAATCGACTGAGAGTGTTGGAAGAACCCTTTTTATGGGATGATCAACTTCTGATTTCAAGGCATTTAATGAAAACACAAGATCAATGAGAGGAGGATTCCAAAGTCAAGATCAAGATCCCCATGTTACGACACAAGAAACTGTACAGTATTTATGGAGACCAGAAGCAAAGAACATTTTTACAAAATAAACTCTTGTTAGTCCAACATACATACTGTACAGGTGTTTTTTTTTTGTTTTGTTTTTTGAGAAGCCAAGTGGTGCCAAAGTGGTTTCCTGGTACACAAGCAGGAGCAGGATTCTTTAAAGAACAGGCTTGCTAGGTTACTTATTTTGTGGATACCTATATTGAATGTGTGTTGAAACTAAATCATAACACAATATAAAAATGGGTTGAAATGAATTAAAGTGGAAAAAACAGGGGTGGAATGTGTAACCATATTCATTTTAGTGGTACTTTCTCTTTAATTTCTTGTAATGTCTGAAGTAACTGCACACGTGTACTGCACACTGACGGTACTGGGGAGGGGACATGAATCTAGAAAAGATATAGTAATGTAAACCTGAGCTGGAGCTCCATTGAAGACATGTTCAGGGTAGAAGATGTTGGTCCATGGGGAGCTTTTCATGGCTTTGGTGACTGTTAAACCTTTTATGCACCTAAACTATGTTAAGCCTATTTATTCCCTGATCTCAGAATTCACAGTAATACATAATACATAAATTATTTCACAGGCTTCTTGAACCCCAGACCGTCTGCATGTTGGGCAGTAGGTTTACCAGTACATTAAAGGACCACAATATAATAAGGAAAAAGATAATGAAGAGTAATATTATTTACAGTGCCTTTCGAAAGTATTCGGCCCCCTGGAACTTTTCAAACTTTTGCCACATTTCACGCTTCAAACAAAAAGATATAACATTTTAAATTTTTGGTGAAGAATCAACAACAAGTGGGTCACAATTTTGAAGTGGAACGAAATTTATTGGATCATTTAAACTTTTTGTAATAATAAAACTGAAAAGTGGGACGTTCAAAATTATTCGGCCCCCTTGCATTAATACTTTGTTGCGCCACCTTTTGCTGCGATTAAAGCTGCAAGTTGCTTGGGGTATGTCTCTATCAGTTTTGCACATCTAGAGACTGAAATTCTTGACCATTCTTCCTTGCAAAACAGCTCGAGCTCTTTGAGGTTGGATGGAGAGCGTTAGTGAACAGCAGTTTGAACCATTCCATTGTAGATTTTGCTTTATGTTTGGGATCATTGTCTTGTTGGAAGATAAATCTCCGTCCTAGTCTCAGGAATTTTGCAGACTTCAACAGGTTTTCATCCAGAATGGTCCTGTAATTGGCTCCAATCAACTTCCCATCAATTTTAACCATCTTCCCTGTCCCTAGTGATTAAAAGCTGGCCCAAACCATGATGCTGCCACCACCATGTTTGACAGTGGGGATGGTGTGTTCAGGGTGATGAGCTGTGTTGCTTTTACACCACACATATCATTTTGCATTGCTTCCAAAAAGTGCGATTTTGGTTTCATCTGACCAGAGCACCTTCTTCCACATGTTTGGTGTGTCTCCCAGGTGGCTTGTGGCAAACTGTAAACAAGACTTTTTATGGATATCTTTGAGAAATGGCTTTCTTCTTGCCACTCTTCCATAAAGGCCAGATTTATGAAGTGTTCGACTGATTGTTCTCCTATGGACAGACTCTCCCACCTCAGCTGTAGATCTCTGCAGTTCATCCAGAGTGATCATGGGCCTCTTGGCTGCATCTCTGATCAGTCTTCTCCTTGTTTGAAATGAAAGTTTAGAGGTACGGCCGGGTCTTGGTAGATTTGCAGTGGTCTGATTCTCCTTCCATTTCAATATGATCGCTTGGACGGTGCTCCTTGGGATGTTTAAAGCTTGGGAAATCTTTTGGTATCCAAATCCAGCTTTAAACTTCTCCACAACAGTATCACGGACCTGCCTGGTGTGTTACTTGGTCTTCATGATGCTCTCTGTGCTTTAAACAAAACCCTAAGACTATCACAGAGCAGGTGCATTTATACGGAGACTTGATTACACACAGGTGGATTCTATTTATCTTCATCAGTTATTTAGGACAACATTGGATCATTCAGAGATCCTCAATGAACTTCTGGAGTGAGTTTTCTGAACTGAAAGTAAATGGGCCGAATAATTTTGCACGCCCAACTTTTCAGTTTTATTATTACAAAAAAACGTTTAAATGATCCAATAAATTTCGTTCCACTTCACAATTGTGACCCACTTGTTGTTGATTCTTCATCAAAAATGTAAAATGTTATATCTTTTTGTTTGAAGCCTGAAATGTGGCAAAAGGTTGAAAAGTTGCAGGGGGCCGAATACTTTCGCAAGGCACTGTATACTATTTAAAGGGAACTTATCTCATTAAACATGTTGTTTGAGCTGCAGACAGCATGTTTCAGGACAGGAGGAGCTAAGCAGACTGACATATAGTTTCATGGGGAAAGAGTTAGTAAAACTTGTAATTTATTCATCTAAATTCCTGCTCATTCTGAGATTTGAAGTCAAGGAAGTGGTCAAATCAGGAATTGACAGCTATCTCTATATTCATAGGCATAGAGAAAAGTTGTTAATCACTGATAGGACCTTCTTATAGCACTCTTACTCTAAATAATCTATCCCCCCTGTTATCAGTTCTGTAGACCCAAAGAAATAGAATACAAAGAGAGAAATTGCAGATTAATTTATCTTATCTAATCTAGTCACCACGTGCACCTAAGCCACCAACCAGAAACAATCAACTGGAAACGACAAACAGCGTACGTATATGAATACGCACACAGGTTCTTTGATTCTCACAGTGGGAACAGGCACCTGGTCGTTTCAGGTGTCCCCGAGAGGGTCGACAATACCACCAGCAGACTCACTCAGAACTGTCCGATACGGATAAGTCACAGATTCATATATATATAAAAACCAGTGAACTTACCGTTTGTCAATGGAGTTGATCAGGCTCCAAATCGGACAGCCCAGAACAATCTAGCGGGTAGTTGGGCATCGGCCCCCCGAGGGGTCCCGAACCCCCAAATGAGAATCGCTTCCAGTCAAGGCACCACTAATAAGGAAAATACTTTTTTTGTCCCTTACTTCAATTGATTGCCTCTGTTCAAATTAGATTTGAGTGTATGCGTCGACGCTAAGAACTCCAGACCACACAGAATATTGCTGGTTTGAAATCCTATACACTTCTCTTTATTTTCAGGAAGCACTGTCTCATTTTAATTCTCTGATTTAGGAGTCATTTAGGAGTGGTCAGCAGATCACATGTATCTCCATACCATAGTATAATTGGATGTCCAGAGTATATAGCCTTTTTTAGACATGGAGCATAAATTTATGAAATCACAAAACAGGATATATATATACAATAGGTTTCTTTTGCATCTGTGCAGTCTTATTCAGGCGTTGGCTGACTAATATTCTCTTCATCATTCAAAACAGGAACTAGGTGCTTCTGTCTGAAGGCCAATCTTGCATAAGCTGTTTCAAGCTAAAAGCAGTCTTGTTACGTTATCTGGATAAGATGATTGTTAAATGCATAACATAAGATGTAACAGATAAGATGTAACAGATTTCTATGTTTTTTCTTATTGCTCACCTTCACATATTAACTCTTAGCGCCCATTCAGACGGCCGTACTATTGCGGGTCCGCAATACTACGGCTGCCGCCCGGCGTGTGTTCCGCAGCTCTGCGGAACACACGGTCGGGCGCTCCATTCAAAATGCCTAGTATAGGACATGCTTTATCTTTTTATGTGGCCTCCATGCCGCGGCTGCCCGCTCCCATAGTAGTGAATGGGGCCGCATCTATTCCGCAATATTGCGGAATAGATGCGGCCCCATTCATACGGTCGTGTGAATGGGGCCTTATACCATAAAACTTTAAACAATCTGCTCAGCTCCTCCTGCTCGATAACATGATTGCAGTAGCTTACATTGCATTTTCCTGGTGACAGGTTCCCTTTAACCTCCTAACAGTCACGTTAAAATTGGAAAAACCCTCACATAGTAACATAGTAACATAGTTTATAAGGCCGAAAAAAAGACATCTGTCCGTCCAGTTCGGTCTGTTATCTTACAAGTTGATCGAGAGGAAGGCAAAAAACCCCTGTGAGGTAGAAGCCAAATTTCCCCACTTTAGGGGAAAAAAATCCTTTCCGACTCCAATCAGGCAATCAGAATAACTCCCTGGATCAACGACATAAATGTCGCTTTTTTTAATGTAGATGTGTGTCTGCAGTAAATCTTGTTCGCGCACAACTCAGTATTGCATTTTTAGCCACTTAGTGTCATAATTTTAGCCTTAAGGACCAGTAATATTTACCCTCTTGGTGCTCTAGCAGTAATAACGTTTCGATATTTAGTTTTTTTATTTTGCGGGATTAGTTGTAGGTTTTTAGGAACCATTTTGGGGTATACATAGTGTATTAAATAGCTTATTTTATTTGTAGGGGAAACATGAAAAAAACAGCAATTTTTACATTTTTTTGTGGAATTAATTTATGGCATTCATTGTGAGGTAAAAACAACAATTTTATTATGTTGGTGCGTATATTGATGATAATGTCACATTTCTATATCATTTTCCTATTTTTCCTTTGCTCCTGCAGCCTGTTCGCTCTGCAACTGCTCAGCACGGGCATGGCCGGCACACGTTCGTGTGCATGAGGCCTAAGACTGTGATTTTTTTGAGAAAAAAAAGTCTCGGTGATAAATCTGGAGTGAAACTCATTAACATAGCTAACCACGCCCACTTCCCCACCCATATTTAAAAACTTGAGTGAGTGGTGTAAAAAATGCATAAAGTCATGACATTTTTGTGCAAGTGAGATCAAAAAGTTGCATAAGCCCTATTTTGTGTATTTTTGAAGCCAGAATTCTGGAGAAAAGGTATGATAAATCAGGGTCATAGTAAGTACTTAATAACAAATTTGGCAAGAAATGTAAAAAAAAATGATTTTCTACTTGTTTTCTTGAAAGTGGTGGGAAGATAAACAACAAATATACTGTACACAGCATGCCTAAATGATCAACAATGTATCTACTAATTGCCATATGCCCTTGGTTCATGGTGGCTGATATTGCAGAGCTCAACATTATGCAGTCACTTTCATATCTCAATATCATATACCACAAACTGTTACAAACTGTACTCAGTATGTTTCTATTATCTTTTGAGAACAAGTGGCCCTTTAAATAACTCACCAGCAGTAATTCTCATGTGTGTAGTAAGAAGTTCCACCGTGGCATTATTAAGGACAACAGCAACTAATGCCACCAAGATGTAGGTAAGGCTCATGTCAAATACAATAGAAGTGCCTAGAATTGAAGGACAGAAGATATAATTATAGGGATTATACTATATAAATATTAGTTTAACCCCTTAGTGACCAGCCTGTTTTGGGCCTTAAAGAGGCTCTGTCACTAGTTTCAAACCTATGTATTAAAATACATAGGTAAATAGCTGCAGTGCACACAATTAAAGACATACCTTTATAGCAGACGTCATAGCAGGGGTTGTTGAGTAAAGTTAACTTTTAAAAATATGCAAATTAACCTTCGGAGCACCAGGAGGCGGTCTTTTCCTTCTGAGCACTGCTTTTTTACCACCCTCCCGGGTCTGTGGCACGCCCTGCTAAATTTAATCACGCCCCTTTAATACATGATAGACAGCGCTAGACCGCTGAAATCCCACGCCTGCGTACTCCTAATGTCCCCGGCGCATGCGCAGTAGTGCTTGCAGTGTCGAGCACTGCAAGCGCTTTGTTCCCTCTGCGCACGCGCCATCACTTCGCTACATAGGTTTGAAACGGGTGACAGAGCCTCTTTAATGATCAAGCAATTTTCTTCTTCTTTTCATCGTTGCCCTCCAAGAGCTATAACTTTTTTTATTTTTACATCTATATAGCTGTATGAGGGCTTACTTTTCATGGGACAAGTTGTAGTGCAATGGTGCCATTTTGGGGTATACACAACTTTCTGATTAACATTTATTAACTCTTTCTGGGAGGGAGATGGGAAAAACAGCAATACTGCCACCGAGTTTTTACATTACAAATTTTACGACGTTCATTTTTCCATATAATTAACATAATATTTTTAATCTCTGGGTCAGTATGATTATGAATTTGGTATCACTGTACAGTAGTGTGGGTCGTTATGGATGCGGCGATACCAAATATATGGGGGTCCTGTGCAGCGCTTAGACTGGGCCGCCGTGAAAAAGCAGTGGCCCAGCCTAAGGCCCCTTAGCTACCACCATAAAAACACATATGGGTGGTCACTAAGGGGTTCATTCAGGCACTTTGTTTAGAAAAGAGACATCGCAGCTGACTTTACTAAAATGCATAAATATATTTTTATCCTGTAAATAAACTCATACATTGAAACGGCAACACCAAGAAGAGCAATCCATAAGGTTATGCAAATCAAGGAAGTTGCAGGTGTCGCTAAGATCAAATTTTCAAGCATCTAGCTCCCATCTGTGGCACGTGGGAGGGGCATAAAAACCAGATTAAAAGCAAAGGTTTTTTTAGCTACCTGAAACTTTGAATATCGGATCAAGTCATGTGGGATAATCATGTGATGCCTCCTGTTAGATGTGTCAGTTAATTCCACTTGTCACAAACTAAGAGGGGCAGATTTCTTGAACTGAGAAACCTTGGTTTATCACTCTGGCAGATTGCTTCGTGCCTAGGCCAGAATGTCAGTACTGTTCAACGCTGCATGTCCCGGTGGTTGGCAGAACGATAAATTCGAACGACAAGAGGTGCACAGAGGTGAAACTCTGCCTGGACAGATCACTTGATTAGACAAATGATGCGTAGTGATCCATTCTGTACTGCAAGTAAAATTGGACATCATATCCTAAGCCTAGGATGGCAGTGTCTACTCAAACCATCGGAAGGCACTTGCATGAAAATGGTCTATGAGTCAGACATACAGCTGCAGGTGATGTAGTGATTTCATGCCACCACTCTCAAAGGCTACCATGGTGCACAGCAAGATGGTAATGGAGATTGGAATGGAGGACTGTCCTCTTCAACAATGAATCCTGCTTTTGACTGGGACACAATGATAGCCATCAGAGACCTGGAGACCACATGAGCAACACCATTAACTAGACTTCACAAGGCAACATCACACCAGTCCTACTCCTGGGATTATGCTGTGGGGTGGCATAATGTGTGTTAGCCAGACACTTTTAGTGTTTATTTTAGGTACACTAACAGTTCAGCGTTACAGTCATTTAGTCATGAAAACAGTAGTATGGACATTTCTGCAAAGTGTCACAGGACAATGCCAGGCCACAAATTGCTAAATGTGGTACTATGGTCTGCAGTGTCTCTGGACTTGTCACTCATTGAGCACATCAAGGATGGTCGCAATTGCAAGGAGTTCTTGATGATTTTCATGCCCAACTTCTTTTAGTGTGGCAGAATGTTCCTAAGCCAACCATTTATAACTTCAGATAGCATGCCCAGGCGTGTAAAGGCCCTATTAGACCTCATGATAATCAGACCAATTATCAAGAAAAAGTATTCATAGGAATGCTCATTCCTGATAATTGACTTGTATAATCGCACAAACAGTCGATGACCAAGCAAATGATCAGTTGTCGGTTGATGGGTATCTTTCATTGGGATGAAAGATGTCCAATTATCGGCAGCACATCTCCCATGTAATGAGGCAGATGCCAACTAGCTCTGATGGATGTTTTACCGTTCATCGGCACTCACACTGTAAATATGTCAGGCATTGTTATTCCATCCTAAGTGCGAGTATTTCTGCACCTGAAGCTCACACTGAAAAAATAGGGATGTTTTGAATATTCTGAATCCATTTTTAGCATTTGCATACAATTAACATGTCTATTGATCCTGTGATTTGCATAATTCCACATTTTTCCTTCTTGGTTTTGCAATTTCAATGTTGAGGAGTATATAATAAGGCAGCATACTGTACATTTGTATTAAAGATTTGATTAGCACAACATGCATACAGTAGTGGTTCTCTTTTCTACTGCAAAATCCTTTAAAATGTCTACTTTTAACATTATTTTAGAGTTTATTCAATCCTCTGGCTACTAGAGAACCTGTAGAGTTTGAACCTTTAGTAGCCATGACAATTTTCACACTTACTGCCTTTCTGTATGAAAATGCTGGTTCAGTTTGTGCACACTTTTGTAATACGTGGGGAGCTGTACTTTCATAGATACATAATGTGATATATTGCCCAATCATTGTCATATATTATGTCACCCCTTGTTACAAGTTATTAAATCACCTTTAGATCACTTATTATTACTTACTATCTAATTGTTTATCGCTACTGACAAAGCGGCAGGGTGGGAGGATCACTGACGTGGCTTCTCACTAATAGGATTGTCTGCTTTGATTGCTCGGCCCAGGGGTGCGTGGCTAACCGGATTTAATGAACGTCATGCGATGGCTGCGCTACGCCCATCATAGAACTGGCTCCTTTTGAAATGCTTGCTTTGTCCACCGTAGAAAAGTGCCGAGCAGAGCATAAGATAGCAAGGATAGAGAAGTCCACTGGGCAGTGTTAAGAGGGCAAAAGCAGGAAATATAGTAAGCTTAGCGGACCACCCGTGCAGGGCCGGTTTTAGACAAAATGTGACCCTGGGCAAAATTAAAAGTGGGGCCCAAAATTCGGAAGTACTGTTTCAACAGTCACATTTATTCACTTGACGCAAGGGGAGACCTCACCACCGTGGCCCATGATTGGTTGCAGGCAACGTCAAAATGGATGATGACATCCAGGGACCTGAGCAGAGGTCAGGGAGCACTGGAGCCGAGAGCCAGTGTCAGAAAGCAGGTAAGGCCCAGTTCACACTTCAGTTATTTGGTCAGTTATTTCCATCAGTTATTGTGAGCCCAAACCAGTAGTAGAGCCTACTCAGAGATAAGGTGTAATGGAAAGATTTCTTCCTGTTCTGTGTTTTTTACCTGCATCTGGTTTTGGCTCACAATAATTGATGGATAACTGAAGTGTGAACGGCCGTTGCTCGTCTGCAATATACAGTGTTCATTTTAGGACATGGTCAGGTATCATAGTCAAGTATCAGAATAATGCCAGTGTGATACCTGACCCTGACACCTGACCCTGGTCTTTGATAATGTGTATTTCAAGTGATGTGCGATCCTGACCTGTCAGGGTCACAATGACTTTTAGCTTCATTATACTTTCGATATGCTGAATCACATAAATGAAGAAAATCTCCTAGGTTTCTGTCTAAACCTATAGCTCAGTGGTTAGATACTTGCCTCCTGTTTAGACTTCAGGGGTTCAAAACCACTATTGGTCTTTTAAAAAAAGTTACATTTTATTGAGCTCTAGAAAAGAGACAAATTCAAACAGATGACAAAGAGTACCCTAGTCTTTTTGAATTTTATTAAAGAGTACATGGTCAGCACTACAGTAAGGGGGGCACTAATTTAATGTATCTTTAGCTATTTCCAGGTGACTGAAGGCCATTTTGTTTTCTGTTGTCTTGAAAGAGTCACTGTACAATACAATAATGTATTCCATTTTTCTTAGTAAGGGGTTGAATTATTAGATTATCCTCCACCCAAAAATAAGCAGAAAAGATATAATCACTAGGGGTCTCACTAGTTCACTGTGTTTAGGCATGGTCCTGCTCTCCCAGCATATACAAGCAGGAGGAAGTGTGGGAGTGGTCTGGAGTAGCTGATGCTGTAGGAGACTTGGCAGATTCAATGCTTCTTCACAAATCTGCAAAACAAGGTATCTTACTGTAAGTGTGCTCTCCCTCCGCTATCTGACATGGCTTGTACATTGATTCACCTCTCTCAAGTGTGTATGCAGTTCCATATTAGCAAGAATCACTATTTTACTGTGAGTTTTGAAAAAAACATAAATAAGTTGTCAGAGTTCAGCTCTGAGGCCCTGTATTCACTCATATAGCCTGTATAAGTGGAGCATCAGAGCTCCCCCTTGCCCTGCACAGTGCAGGACAAGACCTTTTTCTTTACTACCGGTGACATACTAGCAGTGAACCCGGTGATGTCACTGTCATAAATTGGCGATCTACAGCACTGCCCATTTGTGCCAGTGACGTCATCGGGCTCACTGCTAGGCGGAAGTCTCTACCTAGCATACTCATGTGAAGCCCTTTAAGACCTGTGTGTAAAATGGCAGTAAATATCCCTTATGTTTTTTTTTATTTTTGTTGTTGAGAAACAGCACTGAAGTGATGTGTAGCAACACCCTAAGGGTAAATGCCCATAATCAGGTTTGCGTGAGGATTTTTTCTGTGCTGATTTTGAGCTACGCTGTGGCTTTTAAAATCCGCAGCATGTCAATTTATTTTATTTTTCCTAACAGGATTTTCTCCATTCCCTTCAATGGGGAGAGGAAAAACCGCATCAAATTCGCACATAAATCCGTACCAAATGATGCAGATTGACCGCATGGATTTCCCTGCAAACATCTGCGGATTTCAGTGCTAGTTGTCAGCACATAAATCCTGAATGTGTGCATTTTCACTTAAGCTGGTTTTACACATGTAGTATTTAAAGAGCTTTTGGAGTTCTTTTTTTTACTGATGATTTATTCTTTGGATAGATCATCTGTTTGAGAAGGAAGCGGTGCTCCGGGAGCGCCGCTGTCTTCTCTCAGGCCCAGTGATGTCACAACTAGTATCGCCGGCCTGGACGCAACTAAACTCCATTCCAGTGAACGTGTCGTAGCCGTGCCCAGGTCAGTGATACTAGTTATGGACCTGGGGTAAATAGTGAGAAGGCTACAGCGCTCCTGTAGCATTTCCTTGCTTCTATTCTCCCCTTTGTCATGCTGCATTACACTGCGCTAGCCTGTGTGTGTTTTTGCTGGTGATGTACTGAGCTTCACATCACTATGCTAGTCGGAGACTTCCCTCCTCCAAAACAGTTTAGGGCAGTGCTATAGACTACCTATTTGTGCAGGTGATGTCACCAGGTTCACTGCTAGGTGGAAGTCTCTGCCTAGAATAGTGATGTGAAGCCAGGTACGTCACCGGCTCAAAACAAACACAGGCTTGCAAATGCTCCGATGCTCATCTAATATATATAGTAAAAGAATAAAAAAGCTTATATCTTATATATTTTTTTCATTTTATTTTTGCCAGATGCAATAAACACCATTATTGTATGAATGTGCAAATTACATACAGTTTGTTAAATCACAGTCATATAGTTGAGTGATTATTGTTTTATATTGTAATATTTTTAAACAGACCATGGATAGAAAATCAGATGTGTTATCGAAATACGGTGAATTAAAAAAGGAACTGAAATAAGGTATGTATTGCTTTTGTTATGTAGGGAGCCCTCTAACAAGGTAAAATAGCTAGCAAACTGTGCAGGAAGGTTGTCTTGAAGAGTTCTACAAATTGACAGTTCATTTACACGTACAGATGATTCTGCAGATTATTTAGAAGAAACCAAACGTTTCCGATAACTGCATGATCATCAGTGGACATTCGCCCAATCAGCTGCAGGGGGCCGGCTGTTACCAGTAGCCAGACCCCTGCTGCATACGCCCGCATCGGTAAAAATACCAATGCGGGTGTATTAACCCTCAATGTGCCGCGGTCAGCGCTGACCGCGGCACATGCGATGCGGGCGGCAGGAAGGACAGTCCACCGGGTCCCCGCACTGCTGTGACGGGGACCCGATGGTTCGGATGGCAGCCCGATGCCTTCCTTAGGCATCGTGGCTGTCATCCCTGCAAACCTGTGAGATCCAGCCCCGTGGATGTCGCAGGAAGCAGGCTGTAAGTGTATTACACTGGTTACACTATTTTCTGGTTACACTACACTATTTTACTGGTTACACTATGTTCCAAATTATTATGCAAATGATATTTATCTCTGATTTTCCTAAATGGTCGGTGCAAATGACAGTTAGTATAATAAAAGTCATCATCCGTTAGAGTATACATCGAATTTTATTGAACAAACCTCACAATGATAACAGTATATTCTTCAAAAATTTAAAAAACTCAAAACGCACTGTTCCAAATTATTATGCACAGTAGAGTTTCTAAACATTTTATATGTTTTTAAGAACTGAAAATCCTCATTTGTGGAATTTGCAGCATTAGGAAGTCACATTCACTGAAATAAAAACATCCTAACAGGCCAAGTTACATGTTAACATAGGAACCCTTCTTTGATATCACCTTTACAATTCTTGCATCCATTGAACTTGTGAGTTTTTGGAAAGTTTCTGCTTGAATTTCTTTGCATGATGTCAGAATAGCCTCACAGAGCTGCTGTTTTAATGTGAACTGCCTCCCACCCTTATAGATCTTTTGCTTGATGATACTCCAAAGGTTCTCTATAGGGTTGAGGTCAGGGGAAGATGGTGGCCACACCATGAGTTTATCTATTTTTATGCCCATAGCAGCCAATGACACAGAGGTATTCTTTGCAGCATGAGATGGTGCATTGTCATGCATGAAGATGATTTTGCTCCTGAAGGCACGTTTCTACTTTTTGTACCATGGAAGAAAGTTGTCTGTCAGAAACTCTATATACTTTGCAGAGGTCATTTTCACACCTTCAGGAACCCTAAAGTGGCCTACCAGCTCTCTCCCCATGATTCCGGCCCAAAACATGACTCCTCCACCTCCTTGCTGACGTCGCAGCCTTGTTGGGACATGGTGGCAATCCACCAACCATCCTCTACTCCATCTATCTGGACCATCCAGGGTTGCACAACACTCATCAGTAAACAAGACTGTTTGAAAATTAGTCTTTATGTATGTCTGGGCCCACTGCAACCGTTTCTGCTTGTGAGCACTGGTTAGGGGTGGCCGAATAGTAGGTTTATGCACCACAGCAAGCCTTTGACGGATCCTACACCTTGAGGTTCGAGGGACTCCAGAGGCACCAGCATCTTCAAATATCTGTTTGCGGGTTTGTAATGACTTTTTAGCAGCTGCTCTCTTAATCCGATGAACTTGCCTGGCAGAAACCTTCCTCATTCTGCCTTTATCAGCACAAACACGTCTGTGCTCTGAATTAGCCACAAATCTCTTCACAGTACGATGATTACGCTTAAGTTTTTGTGAAATATCTAATGTTTTCATCCCTTGTCCAAGGTATTGCACTATTTGATGCTTTTTGGCAGCAGAGAGATCCTTTTTCTTTCCCATTTTACTTGAAAACGGTGGCCTGCTTAATATTGTGGAACATCCAGTTTTCCTTTAATTGGGCTCACCTGGCAAACTAATTATCACAGGTATCTGAGATTGATTTCAATGATCCAAAGAGCCCTGAGACACAATACCATTAATGAGTTTCATTGAAAAACAAAAAATTTATTTTTTATGACACTTAAATCCAATTTGCATAATAATTTGGAACATGGTATAGACTTACAGCCAATGCATTACAATGCAGAAGTATTGTAATGCATTGTAAAGGGGATCAGACCCCTAAAAGTGAAAAAAAGTTGAAAAAAGAAAGTGAAAAAAAGAAAGTTTTATAAAAAAAAATAAAAGTAAAAAAAAAAAGCGCACTTTCCCCAAAATAAAGTTAAAAAAAAAGGGAAAAAAAGAAAAGTAGACATATTAGGTATCGCCGCGTCCATATCGACCGGCTCTATAAAAATATTACATCATCCATCTCGCCATGTGAACGCAGTAAAAAACAAAAAAAACAAAAAAATCAGTGCGAAAACAGCCATTTTTTGGTCACCTTCTCACAAAAAGTGTAATAGCAGGCGACCAAAAAGGGGTATTTACCCCAAAATGGTACCAATCAAACTGACATCTCGTCCCGCAGAAATTTAGACCCTACCTAAGACAATCGCCGCAAAAAAATAAAAAATATGGCTCTCAGAAAATAGCAACACAAAAAAAAGATTTTATTCTGTTCAAAAATGCATCTAATGTGTAAAACTTAAGAAAAATAAAAATGTTAGACATATTGGGTATCGCCGCGTCCGTAACAACTTGCTCTATAAAAATATTACATGAGATGGCCCCCCAGGTGAATGCTGTAAAAAAATTTTTTTTTAAACTATGCCAATAACAGCCATTTTGTTTCACCTTGCCTCACAAAAAGTGTAATACCACGCGATCAAAAAGGCGTATTTACCCCAAAATGGTACCAATCAAACCGTCATCTTGTCCTGCAGAAATTTAGACCCTACCTGAGACAATCGCCCAAAAAATAAAAAAAATATGGCTCTCAGAAAATAGCAACACAAAAACAAGATTTAATTCTGTTCATCAAATTAATTTACTGTGTAAAACTTAACAAAAATAAAAATGTTAGATATATTGGGTATCGCCACGTCCGTAACAACCTGCTCTATAAAAATATCACATTATATGTCAGGTGAATGCTGTAAACATTTTTTTAAAAAAACACTATGCCAAAACAGACATTTATTTGTCACCTACCCTCACAAAAAGTGTAATAGAAAGCGATCAAAAAGGCATATTTACCACAAAATAGTACCAATCAAACCGTCATCTTGTCCCGCAAAAAATGAAACCCTACCTGAGACAATCGCCAGAAAAATAAAAAAAAATATGGCTCTCAGAAAATGGCAACACAAAAAAAGATTTTATTCTGTTCAAAAATAAATCTAATGTGTAAAATTTAACAAAAATAAAAATGGTAGACATATTGGGTATCGCCACGTCCGTAACAACCTGCTGTATAAAAATATCACATGATTTGCCCCCTCAGGTGAATGCTGTAAAAAAAAAAAACCAAAAAACTATGCCAAAACAGCTATTTTTTTCACCTTGACTCACAAAAAGTGTAATACCAAGCGATCAAAAAGTCATATGTACCCCAAAATGGTACCAATGAAAACATCACCTCATCCCGCAAAAAAATGAGCCCCCACATAAGACAATAACTCAAAAAAATAAAAATCAATGGCTCCCGCAAACCAATCCATCAATTTCTGTGCTGCAAAATCAATATGGTGCTCCTTCTGTTCTAAGTCCTGCCATGTGCCCCCACAGCAGTCTACCACCATATATGGGGTGTTGTCGTATTCAGGAGAAAATGGGGAACAAATTATGGGGTGCTTTTCTCCTGTTACCCCTTGTGAAAATGAGAAATTTGGGGCTAAAGCAACATTTTATTGGAAGAAATGGAACTTTTCATTTTCACAGCCAAGTGTTCACAGCCAAATTCCGTAAAACGCTTACGGGGTCAAAGTGGCCAGTACCCCCCTTAATATATTCTTTGAAGGGTGTAGTTTCCAAAATGGGGTCACTTTTTGAGGGTTTCCACTGTAGGGGTACGTCAGGGTCTCTCAATTACAAAATGGTGCCTAAAAACCATTCTAGCAAAATCTGCCTCCAAAATTCTTATGGCGCTCCTTTCCTTCTGACCACTGCCACAAACCCATAGAGATGTTTACCACCACATATGGGGTATTTCTGTAAACTGCAGAATCAGAGCAATGTATATTGAGGTTTATTTTGCTGTTAACCCTTGCTGTGTTGCAAGAAAAAAACTTATTAAAATGAATAATCTACCAAAAAAGTGAAATTTTGAAATTTCACCTCCATTTTCCTTTAATTCTTGTGGAACACCTCAAGGGTTAACAAAGTTTGCAACATTAGTTTTTTTATAATTTGAGGGGTGTAGTTTCTAAAATGGGGTCATTTATGGGTGGTTTCCATTACGTAAGCTCCTCAAAATCACTTCATATCTGATTTGGTGCGTAAAAAAATAATTTGGGAAATTTTGTTAAAAATTTGAAAAATGGCTTCTAAACTTCTAAGCCTTTTAACGTCCTAAAAAAGTAAAATGACATTTATAAAATGATGCCAACATAAAGTAAACATATGGGGAATGTAAAATAATAACTATTTTTGGAGGTATTACTATGTATTTTGAAAGTAGAGAAATTGAAATTTGCTAATTTTTCAAAATTTTTGGTAAATTTGGTATTTTTTATAAATAAAAATGAAATATTTTGCCACAAATTTACTACTGTCGTGAAGCACAATATGTGATGAGAAAACAATCTCAGAATGGCCTGGATAAGTAAAAGCGTTCAAAAGTTATTACCACATAAAGTGACAAAAAATGGCCTAGGTAGGAAGGTGAAAACAGGCCCGGGGTTGAAGGGGTTAAAGATGCCAATGGTAGCTATACTCTGTACTGATAGACGCCCTGTTACCCTGCACCAGGGACAGCCCTTCCCTGTATCGTGGGATAGCATCCAGATAGATTTTCTTAGCGCATTCACATGTTCCCACTGGCACGTTGTATGTTAAATACCGCCACAATTTCCTTGGTACTAGCTGAAACTATTTACTTTTGGTTGTTTGACCACCTTTGAGGCCCCGAACATTGTATAGGTCTCAGGTGGTCTTTTGTCTAATTTTTCTTGCATTCTACTATTTTTGTTGTCGCACTCCCCTGATGAGTCATCGACAGAAATGTGCCACGTCGGGAGTGGGGACGAGAAATCTACTGTAGGGACAGGTATTCGGACGGGGTCGCCCCTTTCGGAGCGGGTGCTCTGTGTAGGGTGGTTACAGTCCCCCCCCCCCCAACTCAAGTTGATAGGGCTTTATTAGGGACCGTGTCCACTCCTATGTGATCATTGTCTCCGGGCACCCTGTACCTCGTCACGGATCCTAACGGTTGTTCCCATCTACAGACTGACCATTATTCCCAGTGAATGGGTAAGACTGTTCCAACTGTGTCCTTGAATGGATAATGTTGGATTCTTTTATTACGATTAATCTGGATTATTTCATACACATCATTGGTATTGGTATTTGACACTGTTTTTAGAGTATATTCATTAAAAGTTATATTTTAAGTTGAATTTAATGACACTCATCCCACCTGGTTGGGCATTGTTTCTTTCTCCCTCCAGAGAACCAACATTACCAGGCTACAAGACAAGGCAGGCAAAGAACATGCTACACCCTCTTACCGAAGGTAAAACATAAACAGGACAGGATCAGAAGCAGTTAGGCTACTTTCACACTAGCGTTTTTAAATTCCGGTATTGAGTTCCGTTATAGGGGCTCAATACCGGAAAAAAACGCTTCAGTTTTGTCCCCATTCATTGTCAATGGGGACAAAACTGAACTGAAGACAACGGAATGCTCCTGAAAGCATTCCGTTCCGTCTTCAGACCGGAGGACAAACCGCAGCATGCTGCGGTTTGCTCTCCGGTCCAGGCATCCGCACCAAGACGGATCCGGAATGACCCCCAATGCAAGTCAATGGGGACGGATCCGTTTGGTGTGGACACACCAGTAATCCGGATCTGTCCTCCATTGATTTCCAATGGGGGGTCATTCCGGATCCGGCATACATACACACAGACATACAAACAAACATACAGACATACATACAAACATACAGACATACATACATACATACTCACATACTCCCGGGACGCCGGCAGAACGTCTTCACGCGCCTCCTGCGCGCTGCGATGACATTTCCCCACTGCGCCCAGCAGAGGGCGCTGTGGGGAATCGTCATCACTGCGCGCAGGAGGCGCGTGAAGACGTTCTGCCGGCGTCCCGGGAGTATGTGAGTATGTATGTATGTCTGTATGTTTGTATGTATGTCTGTATGTTTATTTGTATGTAGTCTGTGTGTTGTTTTAATGTGTGTCATGTGTGGGGCCGGAGCGCTGCTCCGGCTCCACACATGTATAGCGTTAGCACGGATCCGTCGGCACCCTTTAGGTGCCGGATCCGTGCTAACGCTAGTGTGAAAGTAGCCTTAAGCACTGTCAGGCTGACATGAACAAGGATACAGGCAAAACATGGTAAAACAGAGCAGACAGACATGAAAGCAAGGAAACATGAATACTTTACCAGGCGACACCACACAAAAGGGGCCGATGGCAAAACCCTCTGGGCCTAGCAAGGTTCAAGGACACAAACACAGGCAACAGTGCACAAACAGAGCACCACAGCCCTAAGCAACCAGCATACACAGGAATCAACCTGCAGCCAGTACACAAGAGAGAAGGCAGCCAGCCTACACGGCCACAACTGTCACAGTGCATCCCCATATAGAATAAACGATTCATGAATGTAAATATTGCCTTAATGTCCACTGATGATCATGCAGTTATCGGAAACGTTTGGTTTCTTCTAAATAATCTGCAGAATCATCTGTACGTGTAAATGAACTGTCAATTTGTAGAACTCTTCAAGATAACCTTCCTGCACAGTTTGCTAGCTATTTTACCTTGTTAGAGGGCTCCCTACATAACAAAAGCAATACATACCTTATTTCAGTTCCTTTTTTAATTCATCGTATTTCGATAACACATCTGATTTTCTATCCATGGTTTTAAAGTCTGTTTAAAAATATTAAGCAATTAAACAGCCCACGGGAAATGGGAGAGTGTAAGCTATACATAAAACTTAACATTTAATGTGAATCATAATAAAAGTGATCTATTAGAGACCATCAATAAAAATGCCAAGGGCATCAAAATAGTTCATCAGTTGACACCGTTGCTGCTTGGTAGATCTTGATAGAAACTACAAGGTCAGAAGAGGATAACAACATACGCGGCCACCTCTCTCGGGCTTGAAGGTATCCAGATTGCAGGGGTATAGCTGAGTGGACTGTATTGATTAACGATGTGGGGGGCACGAGTCCCTAAAAAAATCCCTGAAATCTTGCCAGGGAGGGATCTATAGTGCCCCTACCTACCTATACAGAGCACTTGCCCCGCAAGGAGCGACCCCGTCCGGATACCTGACCCTATTATGGGCCCTAGCCCTAGGATATAAATATATACTCGTGCCCACCCCCGACGTGGCACGTTTCTGTCCAATCAAGACTTCCTCAGGGGAGTGAAATAGAAAGGCTTAAATACAAAGGAATAACTGCGCGATTCCCGGTCCTCCTGGTCAGTAAGGAGCGGAGCAGCAAAGCAGAGTGTACTCCGGTCAGGAGACACTCATCCAAAAGCCAACAGGAGCACGTTGGTCAGCCTGCACCTGATAAGAAGCTGGTCAGCAAAAGATATATTATATATATTAAAAATATTACAATATAAAACAATAATCACGCAACTATATGACTGTGATTTAACAAACTGCATGTAATTTGTACATTCATACAATAGTGGTGTTTATTGCATCTGGCAAAAATAAAATGAAAAAAATATATAAGATATAAGCTTTTTTATTCTTTTACTATATATATTAGATGAGCATCGGAGCATTTGCAAGCCTGTGTTTGTTTTGAGCCGGTGACGTACCTGGCTTCACATCACTATTCTAGGCAGAGACTTCCACCTAGCAGTGAACCTGGTGACATCACCTGCACAAATAGGTAGTCTATAGCACTGCCCTAAACAGTTTTGGAGGAGGGAAGTCCCCAACTAGCATAGTGATGTGAAGCTCAGTACATTACCAGCAAAAACACACACAGGCTAGCGCAGTGTAATGCAGCATGACAAAGGGGAGAATAGAAGCAAGGAAATGCTACAGGAGCGCCGTAGCTTTCTCACTATTTACCCCAGGCCCATAACTAGTATCACTGACCTGGGCACGGCTACGACACGTTCACTGGAATGGAGTTTAGCTGCGTCCAGGCCGGCGATACTAATTGTGACATCACTGGGCCTGAGAGAAGACTGTGCGCTCCCGGAGCACCGCTGCCTTCTCAAACAGATGATCTATCCAGAGAAAAATCATCAGTAAAAAAAAAAACTCCAAAAGCTCTTTAACCCCTTCAGCCCCGGGCCTGTTTTCACCTTCCTGCCCAGGCCATTTTTTGCAAATCTGACATGTGTCACTTTATGTGGTAATAACTTTGGAACGCTTTTACTTATCCAGGCCATTCTGAGATTGTTTTCTCGTGACATATTGTACTTCATGACAGTCATAAATTTGAGTCAATATATTTCACCCTTATTTATGAAAAAATACCAAATTTACCAAAAATTTGAAAAAATTTGCAAATTTCCAAATTTCAATTTCTCTACTTTCAAAATACACAGTAATACCTCCAAAAATATTTATTATTTTACATTCCCCATATGTCTAGTTTATGTTGGCATCATTTTGTAAATGTCATTTTACTTTTTTAGGACGTTATAAGGCTTCAAAGATTTGAATCAAATCTTAAATTTTTTATAAGATTTCCAAAACCCATTTTTTTTAATGACCAGTTCAGATATAAGGTTACTTTGTGGGGCTTATATAGTGGAAACTCCCCATAAATCACCCCATTTTAGAAACTACACCCCTCAAGCTATTCAAAACTGATTTTACTAACTTTGTTAACCCTTTATGTGTTCCATGAGAATTGACAGAATATTGGAATGAAATTTCAAAATTCCATTTTTTTTAGCAGATTTTAAGTTTTAATCCAATTTCCATGAAACACATCAAGGGTTAACAACAAAAAAAAACACAAACTCTATTACCCCAATTCTGTAGTTTACAGAAACACCCAATATGTGCTCGTAGCCCAATGTACTGGCGCACAGCAGGCTTCACAGTGGAAGGAGCACCATATGGCTTTTGGAGAGCAAAATTAGCTGGAATAATAATTGGGAGCTATGTCGCACATGAAGACCCCCTGAGCTGGCCGTACAGTGGAAACCCCCCAAAAGTGACCCCATTTTGGAAAGAGCACCCCTTAAGGAATCTTTCAAGGGGTGTGGTGAGCCCTTTGAGCTCAATGGGTTTTCCCAGAATTAGGATTCACGCGGAAGTGAAAATGAAAAATTGCAATTTTTTGACAAAAAAGTTGCTATACACCCACATTTTTCACATTCACAAAGGGTACCGGGACAAAATGCACCCCACATTTTAATCACCATTTCCCCCCGAACAGGGCAACACCCCATATGTGCTCGTAGCCCAATGTACTGGCGCACAGCAGGCTTCACAGTGGAAGGAGCACCATATGGCTTTTGGAGAGCAAAATTAGCTGGAATAATAATTGGGAGCTATGTCGCACATGAAGACCCCTGAGCTGGCCCTACAGTGGAAACCCCCCAAAAGTGACCCCATTTTGGAAAGAGCACCCCTTAAGGAATCTTTCAAGGGGTGTGGTGAGCCCTTTGAGCTCAATGGGTTTTTCCAAGAATTAGGATTCACGCGGAAGTGAAAATGAAAAATTGCAATTTTTTGACAAAAAAGTTGCTATACACCCACATTTTTCACATTCACAAAGGGTAACGGGACAAAATGCACCCCACATTTTGATCACCATTTCCCCCGAACAGGGCAACACCCCATATGTGCTCGTAGCCAAATGTACTGGCGCACAGCAGGCTTCACAGTGGAAGGAGAACCATATGGCTTTTGGAGAGCAAAATTAGCTGGAATAATAATTGGGAGCTATGTCGCACATGAAGACCCCCTGAGCTGGCCCTACAGTGGAAACCCCCCAAAAGTGACCCCATTTTGGAAAGAGCACCCTTAAGGAATCTTTCAAGGGGTGTGGTGAGCCCTTTGAGCTCAATGGGTTTTCCCAGAATTAGGATTCACGCGGAAGTGAAAATGAAAAATTGCAATTTTTTGACAAAAAAGTTGCTATACACCCACATTTTTCACATTCACAAAGGGTACCGGGACAAAATGCACCCCACATTTTAATCACCATTTCCCCCCGAACAGGGCAACACCCCATATGTGCTCGTAGCCCAATGTACTGGCGCACAGCAGGCTTCACAGTGGAAGGAGCACCATATGGCTTTTGGAGAGCAAATTAGCTGGAATAATAATTGGGAGCTATGTCGCACATGAAGACCCCCTGAGCTGGCCCTACAGTGGAAACCCCCCAAAAGTGACCCCATTTTGGAAAGAGCACCCCTTAAGGAATCTTTCAAGGGGTGTGGTGAGCCCTTTGAGCTCAATGGGTTTTCCCAGAATTAGGATTCACGCGGAAGTGAAAATGAAAAATTGCAATTTTTTGACAAAAAAGTTGCTATACACCCACATTTTTCGCATTCACAAAGGGTAACGGGACAAAATGCACCCCACATTTTAATCACCATTTCCCCCCGAACAGGGCAACACCCCATATGTGCTCGTAGCCCAATGTACTGGCGCACAGCAGGCTTCACAGTGGAAGGAGCACCATATGGCTTTTGGAGAGCAAAATTAGCTGGAATAATAATTGGGAGCTATGTCGCACATGAAGACCCCCTGAGCTGGCCCTACAGTGGAAACCCCCCAAAGTGACCCCATTTTGGAAAGAGCACCCCTTAAGGAATCTTTCAAGGGGTGTGGTGAGCCCTTTGAGCTCAATGGGTTTTCCCAGAATTAGGATTCACGCGGAAGTGAAAATGAAAAATTGCAATTTTTTGACAAAAAAGTTGCTATACACCCACATTTTTCACATTCACAAAGGGTAACGGGACAAAATGCACCCCACATTTTGATCACCATTTCCCCCCGAACAGGGCAACACCCCATATGTGCTCGTAAGCCCAATGTACTGGGCGCACAGCAGGCTTCACAGTGGAAGGAGCACCATATGGCTTTTGGAGAGCAAAAATTAGCTGGAATAATAATTGGGAGCTATGTCGCACATGAAGAC
>ONZH01021997.1:0-38492 GCA_900303285.1 Rhinella marina | reverse complement strand
CTCTATAAACAACTCCTGCAGATTACATGGTGACAGGTTCTCTTTATATATAATCTGCTCAGCTCCTGCCCTAAACACTCTGCCTGCAGATTACATGTGACAGGTTCCTTATAATTAAATTGCTCCTCCTCCTGCTCTATAAACACACTGCCTGCAGATTACATGTGACAGGTTCTCTTTATATATAATCTGCTCAGCTCCTCCTGCTCTATAACACACTGCCTGCAGATTACATGGTGACAGGTTCTCGTTATATATAATCTGCTCAGCTCCTCCTGCTCTATAACACACTGCCTGCAGATTACATCGGTGACAGGTTCTCTTTATATTATTATCTGCTTCAGCTCCTGCCTGCTCTATAACACACTGCCTGCAGATTACATGGGTGACAGGGTTCTCTTATATATAATCTGCTCAGCTCCTCCTGCTCTATAACACACTGCCTGCAGATTACATGGTGACAGGTTCTCTTTATATATAATCTGCTCAGCTCCTCCTGCCTCTATAACACACTGCCTGCAGATTACATGGTGACAGGTTCTCTTATATATAATCTGCTCAGCTCCTCCTGCTCTATAACACACTGCCTGCAGATTACATGGTGACAGGTTCTCTTTATATATAATCTGCTCAGCTCCTCCTGCTCTATAACACACTGCCTGCAGATTACATGGTGACAGGTTCTCTTTATATATAATCTGCTTCAGCTCCTCCTGCTCTATAACACACTGCCTGCAGATTACATGGTACAGGTTCTCTTTATATATAATCTGCTCAGCTCCTCCTGCTCTATAAACACACTGCCTGCAGATTACATGGTGACAGGTTCTCTTTATATATAAATCTGCTCAGCTCCTCCTGCTCTTATAACACACTGCCTGCAGATTACATTGACAGGTGACAGGTTCTCTTATATATAATCTGCTCAGCTCCTCCTGCTCTATAACACACTGCCTGCAGATTACATGGTGACAGGTTCTCTTTTATATATAATCTGCTCAGCTCCTCCTGCTCTATAACACACTGCCTGCAGATTACATGGTGACAGGTTCTCTTTATATATAATCTGCTCAGCTCCTCCTGCTCTATAACACACTGCCTGCAGATTACATGGTGACAGGTTCTCTTTATATATAATCTGCTCAGCTCCTCCTGCTCTATAACACACTGCCTGCAGATTACATGGTGACAGGTTCTCTTTATATATAATCTGCTCAGCTCCTCCTGCTCTATAACACACTGCCTGCAGATTACATGGTGACAGGTTCTCTTTATATATAATCTGCTCAGCTCCTCCTGCTCTATAACACACTGCCTGCAGATTACATGGTGACAGGTTCTCTTTATATATAATCTGCTCAGCTCCTCCTGCTCTATAACACACTGCCTGCAGATTACATGGTGACAGGTTCTCTTTATATATAATCTGCTCAGCTCCTCCTGCTCTATAACACACTGCCTGCAGATTACATGGTGACAGGTTCTCTTTATATATAATCTGCTCAGCTCCTCCTGCTCTATAACACACTGCCTGCAGATTACATGGTGACAGGTTCTCTTTATATATAATCTGCTCAGCTCCTCCTGCTCTATAACACACTGCCTGCAGATTACATGGTGACAGGTTCTCTTTATATATAATCTGCTCAGCTCCTCCTGCTCTATAACACACTGCCTGCAGATTACATGGTGACAGGTTCTCTCTATATATAATCTGCTCAGCTCCTCCTGCTCTATAACACACTGCCTGCAGATTACATGGTGACAGGTTCTTTTATATATAATCTGCTCAGCTCCTCCTGCTCTATAACACACTGCCTGCAGATTACATGGTGACAGGTTCTCTTTATATATAATCTGCTCAGCTCCTCCTGCTCTATAACACACTGCCTGCAGATTACATCGGTGACAGGTTCTCTTTATATATAATCTGCTCAGCTCCTCCTGCTCTATAACACACTGCCTGCAGATTACATGGTGACAGGTTCTCTTTATATATAATCTGCTCAGCTCCTCCTGCTCTATAACACACTGCCTGCAGATTACATGGTGACAGGTTCTCTTTATATATAATCTGCTCAGCTCCTCCTTGCTCTATAACACACTGCCTGCAGATTACATGGTGACAGGTTCTCTTTATATATAATCTGCTCAGCTCCTCCTGCTCTATAACACACTGCCTGCAGATTACATGGTGACAGGTTCTCTTATATATAATCTGCTCAGCTCCTCCTGCTCTATAACACACTGCCTGCAGATTACATGGTGACAGGTTCTCTTTATATATAATCTGCTCAGCTCCTCCTGCTCTATAACACACTGCCTGCAGATTACATGGTGACAGGTTCTCTTTATATATAATCTGCTCAGCTCCTCCTGCTCTATAACACACTGCCTGCAGATTACATGGTGACAGGTTCTCTTTATATATAATCTGCTCAGCTCCTCCTGCTCTATAACACACTGCCTGCAGATTACATGGTGACAGGTTCTCTTTATATATAATCTGCTCAGCTCCTCCTGCTCTATAACACACTGCCTGCAGATTACATGGTGACAGGTTCTCTTTATATATAATCTGCTCAGCTCCTCCTGCTCTATAACACACTGCCTGCAGATTACATGGTGACAGGTTCTCTTTATATATAATCTGCTCAGCCTCCTCCTGCTCTATAACACACTGCCTGCAGATTACATGGTGACAGGTTCTCTTTATATATAATCTGCTCAGCTCCTCCTGCTCTATAACACACTGCCTGCAGATTACATGGTGACAGGTTCTCTTTATATATAATCTGCTCAGCTCCTCCTGCTCTATAACACACTGCCTGCAGATTACATGGTGACAGGTTTCTCTTTATATATAATCTGCTCAGCTCCTCCTGCTCTATAACACACTGCCTGCAGATTACATGGTGACAGGTTCTCTTTATATATAATCTGCTCAGCTCCTCCTGCTCTATAACACACTTGCCTGCAGATTACATGGTGACAGGTTCTCTTATATATAATCCTGCTCAGCTCCTCCTGCTCTATAACACACTGCCTGCAGATTACACGGTGACAGGTTCTCTTCTATATATAATCTGCTCAGCTCCTCCTGCTCTATAACACACTGCCTGCAGATTACATGTGACAGGTTCTCTTTATATATAATCTGCTCAGCTCCTCCTGCTCTATAACACACTGCCTGCAGATTACATGGTGACAGGTTCTCTTTATATATAATCTGCTCAGCTCCTCCTGCTCTATAACACACTGCCTGCAGATTACATGGTGACAGGTTCTCTTTATATATAATCTGCTCAGCTCCTCCTGCTCTATAACACACTGCCTGCAGATTACATGGTGACAGGTTCTCTTATATATAATCTGCTCAGCTCCTCCTGCTCTATAACACACTGCCTGCAGATTACATGGTGACAGGTTCTCTTTATATATAATCTGCTCAGCTCCTCCTGCTCTATAACACACTGCCTGCAGATTACATGGTGACAGGTTCTCTTTATATATAATCTGCTCGCTCCTCCTGCTCTATAACACACTGCCTGCAGATTACATGGTGACAGGTTCTCTTTTATATATAATCTGCTCAGCTCCTCCTGCTCTATTAAACACTCTGCCTGCAGATTACATGGTGACAGGTTCTCTTTATATATAATCTGCCTCAGCTCCTCCTGCTCTATAACACACTGCCGTGCAGATTACATGGTGACAGGTTTCTCTTATATATAATCTGCTCAGCTCCTCCTGCTCTATAACACACTGCCTGCAGATTACATCGGTGACAGGTTCTCTTTATATATAATCTGCTCAGCTCCTCCTGCTCTATAACACACTGCCTGCAGATTACACGGTGACAGGTTCTCTTTATATATAATGCTGCTCAGCTCCTCCTGCTCTATAACACACTGCCTGCAGATTACACGGTGACAGGTTCTCTTTATATATAATCTGCTCAGCTCCTCCTGCTCTATAACACACTGCCTGCAGATTACACGGTGACAGGTTCTCTTTATATATAATCTGCTCAGCTCCTCCTGCTCTATAACACACTGCCTGCAGATTACATGGTGACAGGTTCTCTTTATATATAATCTGCTCAGCTCCTCCTGCTCTATAACACACTGCCTGCAGATTACATGGTGACAGGTTCTCTTTATATATAATCTGCTCAGCTCCTCCTGCTCTATAACAACACTGCCTGCAGATTACATGGTGACAGGTTCTCTTTATATATAATCTGCTCAGCTCCTCCTGCTCTATAACACACTGCCTGCAGATTACATGGTGACAGGTTCTCTTTATATATAATCTGCTCAGCTCCTCCTGCTCTATAACACACTGCCTGCAGATTACATGGTGACAGGTTCTCTTTATATATAATCTGCTCAGCTCCTCCTGCTCTATAACACACTGCCTGCAGATTACATGGTGACAGGTTCTCTTTATATATAATCTGCTCAGCTCCTCCTGCTCTATAACACACTGCCTGCAGATTACATGGTGACAGGTTTCTTTATATATAATCTGCTCAGCTCCTCCTGCTCTATAACACACTGCCTGCAGATTTACATGGTGACAGGTTCTCTTTATATATAATCTGCTCAGCTCCTCCTGCTCTATAACACACTGCCTGCAGATTACATGGTGACAGGTTCTCTTTATATATAATCTGCTCAGCTCCTCCTGCTCTATAACACACTGCCTGCAGATTACATGGTGACAGGTTCTCTTTATATATAATCTGCTCAGCTCCTCCTGCTCTATAACACACTGCCTGCAGATTACATGGTGACAGGTTCTCTTTATATATAATCTGCTCAGCTCCTCCTGCTCTATAACACACTGCCTGCAGATTACATGGTGACAGGTTCTCTTTATATATAATCTGCTCAGCTCCTCCTGCTCTATAACACACTGCCTGCAGATTACATGGTGACAGGTTCTCTTTATATATAATCTGCTCAGCTCCTCCTGCTCTATAACACACTGCCTGCAGATTACATGGTGACAGGTTCTCTTTATATATAATCTGCTCAGCTCCTCCTGCTCTATAACACACTGCCTGCAGATTACAATGGTGACAGGTTCTCTTTATATATAATCTGCTCAGCTCCTCCTGCTCTATAACACACTGCCTGCAGATTACATGGTGACAGGTTCTCTTTTATATATAATCTGCTCAGCTCCTCCTGCTCTATAACACACTGCCTGCAGATTACACGGTGACAGGTTCTCTTTATATATAATCTGCTCAGCTTCCTCCTGCTCTATAACACACTGCCTGCAGATTACATGGTGACAGGTTCTCTTTATATATAATCTGCTCAAGCTCCTCCTGCTCTATAACACACTGCCTGCAGATTACATGGTGACAGGTTCTCTTATATATAATCTGCTCAGCTCCTCCTGCTCTATAACACACTGCCTGCAGATTACATGGTGACAGGTTCTCTTTATATATAATCTGCTCAGCTCCTCCTGCTCTATAACACACTGCCTGCAGATTACATGGTGACAGGTTCTCTTTATATATAATCTGCTCAGCTCCTCCTGCTCTATAACACACTGCCTGCAGATTACATGGTGACAGGTTCTCTTATATATAATCTGCTTCAGCTCTCCTGCTCTATAACACACTGCCTGCAGATTACATGGTGACAGGTTCTCTTTAATATATAATCTGCTCAGCCTCCTCCTGCTCTATAACACACTGCCTGCAGATTACATGGTGACAGGTTCTCTTTATATATAATTCTGCTCAGCTCCTCCTGCTCTATAACACACTGCCTGCAGATTACATTGGTGACAGGTTCTCTTTATATATAATCTGCTCAGCTCCTCCTGCTCTATAACACACTGCCTGCAGATTACATGGTGACAGGTTCTCTTTATATATAATCTGCTCAGCTCCTCCTGCTCTATAACACACTGCCTGCAGATTACATGGTGACAGGTTCTCTTTATATATAATCTGCTCAGCTCCTCCTGCTCTATAACACACTGCCTGCAGATTACATGGTGACAGGTTCTCTTTATATATAATCTGCTCAGCTCCTCCTGCTCTATAACACACTGCCTGCAGATTACATGGTGACAGGTTCTCTTTATATATAATCTGCTCAGCTCCTCCTGCTCTATAACACACTGCCTGCAGATTACATGGTGACAGGTTCTCTTTATATATAATCTGCTCAGCTCCTCCTGCTCTATAACACACTGCCTGCAGATTACATGGTGACAGGTTTCTCTTATATATAATCTGCTCAGCTCCTCCTGCTCTATAACACACTGCTGCAGATTACATGGGACAGGTTCTCTTATATATAATCTGCTGCAGCTCCTCCTGCTCTATAACACACTGCCTGCAGATTACATGGTGACAGGTTCTCTTTATATATAATCTGCTCAGCTCCTCCTGCTCTATAACACACTGCCTGCAGATTACATGGTGACAGGTTTCTTTATATATAATCTGCTCAGCTTCCTCTGCTCTATAACACACCTGCCTGCAGATTACATGGTGACAGGTTCTCTTTATATATAATCTGCTCAGCTCCTCCTGCTCTATAACACTCTGCCTGCAGATTACATGGTGACAGGTTCTCTTATATATAATCTGCTCAGCTCCTCCTGCTCTATAACACACTGCCTGCAGATTACATGGTGACAGGTTCTCTTTATATATAATCTGCTCAGCTCCTCCTGCTCTATAACACACTGCCTGCAGATTACATGGTGACAGGTTCTCTTTATATATAATCTGCTCAGCTCCTCCTGCTCTATAACACACTGCCTGCAGATTACATGGTGACAGGTTCTCTTTATATATAATCTGCTCAGCTCCTCCTGCTCTATAAACACACTGCCTGCAGATTACATGGTGACAGGTTCTCTTTATATATAATCTGCTCAGCTCCTCCTGCTCTATAACACACTGCTGCAGATTACATGGTGACAGGTTCTCTTTATATATAATCTGCCTCAGCTCCTCCTGCTCTATAACACACTGCCTGCAGATTACATGGTGACAGGTTCTCTTTATATATAATCTGCTCCGCTCCTCCTGCTCTATAACACACTGCCTGCAGGATTACATGGTGACAGGTTCTCTTTATATATAATCTGCTCAGCTCCTCCTGCTCTATAACACACTGCCTGCAGATTACACGGTGACAGGTTCTCTTTATATATAATCTGCTCAGCTCCTCCCTGCTCTATAACACACTGCCTGCAGATTACATGGTGACAGGTTCTCTTATATATAATCTGCTCAGCTCCTCCTGCTCTATAACACACTGCCTGCAGATTACATCGGTGACAGGTTCTCTTATATATAATCTGCTCAGCTCCTCCTGCTCTAAACACACTGCCTGCAGATTACATGGTTACAGGTTCTCTTTATATATAATCTGCTCAGCTCCTCCTGCTCTATAACACTCTGCCTGCAGATTACATGGTGACAGGTTCTCTTTATATATAATCTGCTCAGCTCCTCCTGCTCTATAACACACTGCCTGCAGATTACATGGTGACAGGTTCTCTTTATATATAATCTGCTCAGCTCCTCCTGCTCTATAACACACTGCCTGCAGTATTACATGGTGACAGGTTCTCTTTATATATAATCTGCTCAGCTCCTCCTGCTCTATAACCACACTGCCTGCAGATTAACAATGGTGACAGGTTCTCTTTATATATAATCTGCTCAGCTCCTCCTGCTCTATAACACTACTGCCTGCAGATTACACGGTGACAGGTTCTCTTTATATATAATCTGCTCAGCTCCTCCTGCTCTATAACACACTGCCTGCAGATTACATCGGTGACAGGTTCTCTTTATATATAATCTGCTTCAGCTCCTCCTGCTCTATAACACACTGCCTGCAGATTACTGGTGACAGGTTCTCTTTATATATAATCTGCTCAGCTCCTCCTGCTCTATAACACACTGCCTGCAGATTACATCGGTGACAGGTTCTCTTATATATAATCTGCTCAGCTCCTCCTGCTCTATAACACACTGCCTGGAGATTACATGTGACAGGTTCTCTTTATATATAATCTGCTCAGCTCCTCCTGCTCTATAACACACTGCCTGCAGATTACATGGTGACAGGTTCTCTTTATATATAATCTGCTCAGCTCCTCCTGCTCTATAACACACTGCCTGCAGATTACATGGTGACAGGTTCTCTTTATATATAATCTGCTCAGCTCCTCCTGCTCTATAACACACTGCCTGCAGATTACATGGTGACAGGTTCTCTTATATATAATCTGCTCAGCTCCTCCTGCTCTATAACACACTGCCTGCAGATTACATGGTGACAGGTTCTCTTTATATATAATCTGCTCAGCTCCTCCTGCTCTATAACACACTGCCTGCAGATTACACGGTGACAGGTTCTCTTTATATATAATCTGCTCAGCTCCTCCTGCTCTATAACACACTGCCTGCAGATTACATGGTGACAGGTTCTCTTTATATATAATCTGCTCAGCTCCTCCTGCTCTATAACACACTGCCTGCAGATTACATGGTGACAGGTTCTCTTTATATATATAATCTGCTCAGCTCCTCCTGCTCTATAACACACTGCCTGCAGATTACATGGTGACAGGTTCTCTTTATATATAATCTGCTCAGCTCCTCCTGCTCTATAACACACTGCCTGCAGATTACATGGTGACAGGTTCTCTTTATATATAATCTGCTCAGCTCCTCCTGCTCTATAACACACTGCCTGCAGATTACACGGTGACAGGTTCTCTTTATATATAATCTGCTCAGCTCCTCCTGCTCTATAACACACTGCCTGCAGATTACATGGTGACAGGTTCTCTTTATATATAATCTGCTCAGCTCCTCCTGCTCTATAACACACTGCCTGCAGATTACATGGTGACAGGTTCTCTTTATATATAATCTGCTCAGCTCCTCCTGCTCTATAACACACTGCCTGCAGATTACATGGTGACAGGTTCTCTTTATATATAATCTGCTCAGCTCCTCCTGCTCTATAACACACTGCCTGCAGATTACATGGTGACAGGTTCTCTTTATATATAATCTGCTCAGCTCCTCCTGCTCTATAACCTGCAGATTACATGGTGACAGGTTTAGAGAGGCTCGTCACCGCCTGCCATCGGCTATTTCCCTTTTCCTCTCCCCGATACCAGATGTTTTCATCCGTGCTCGGGAAGAAGCAGCAGCCGCCGTATGTGGACCAGGAGCGACGTGGGGAGCCAGGTAAGTAGAATCAGCGTTCCAGGGCATGTGGGGGGTCATTTCCAGGCTCTGAGAACCTGGTAAAGCCACATTACCATAAAACAACATTGCTGCAGGTAAGTAGTTAAGATACAGCGAGGCACTATTATGGCGCTGTAATAAGAGCACACTTGGTTGGCTATACTCAGAACCCGATACTAAACCATATATGAAATATAATGTACTTCTCTATCCGTGTCTGCAGGATGAGAACATTCAGAAACAAAAATACTTCCATTTGTCTTCCTTACCTTGTGCCAGGCTCCATCATTTATTCTTGGACCCCCACTGATGGTCACTTTTGCCAGCTGATTGTGAATCTGGATTTCAGGACGCCCATCTCGGAGTCCTAAGAGAAACCAATCTCTACCACCTTCTGAGTCTCCAAAAATCAGCACCCCCTCAGGGTCAAATGTGCGAAGCTCAAAGGCAGAGTATGGTCTACAAGGCAGAAAAGGATAAGACGTTATCCTCTCATAACATATTGCAAGGACACCTCATCTGTCATCTCTACCGAGTGACCATAAAGCCGCCTACATGTTGCCGTAAAAGGTTTCTACCCTTGTTCTTACCTTGTCACACTGTGCAGGTCTATGTGCACTGTTCCTGCTGGAAGGTCATGGCCCCAGTTTTGTCCAATGTTCATAGATTTAACTGGATCCAAAAACCCTTCATAGCAACTCCTTGTCTACCAAATAACATGGAAAAGCCATTAGAGATACAAGTCACAAACTTACCTTCTATGTTCATTCTCAAGCCAAAACTTGAATGTGGTGTCATATATGCAAAGTGCTCCAGCACAATTCAGCCCCCTTGGTATTGTCCTCAGTACACTGGAGCCAGGGGAGCATCATGTCTTCCACATCTCCATTAGCCTTCTACATTTATAACTAGACAGCATGGTCCCCTTGTACCCCAATCTCATATCCCTCCCCCACAACCAGCATCCCCAGACTACTTTTCTCACCTCAGCTCCATAATTATGGAGAAGCAGCAAAAATAGAGATATCAGTCTGGTCATTCTGCAAACCCTACTAACTCCACCAAATCCAGCAGAGTCCTCAGATCAGAGAGATGTGTCCACGTGGGAGGTAATTTCAGGAGCTCTCACATGTCCCACCTACGTCAGTAACCTCTGGGCTATACGCTATGTCCACTGGTCATGGAGATATAGGGTAGTGAGCAGTCTCTGTGCAGGGTCAGGGTCTGTTTGATCACACGATTCTTATTAACCAGAGAGAAAACATAACGTCACCTCTGTAACATATGCCTGTCCCTCCTCCAAACCCTTCATCTCATTCAAAGCTTCCAGGCCACCAGGAGTTTCTGTGGTATTATCCCATGGTCACTGTCCACCCTCCACTTTTCCCTCCCTGATAATTGCCTCCTAGCTGTTGCCCTAATCCTGAGGTAACCCATCACAGCAGCTCTGACCCTCTTTAAGACCATACTTATTTTGCAGAGATTCTGGTCACAGGTTCAGTCAGCAGCCTGTAGATATGGGATTTTACCTCATCCACAGTCATCTTCCTTTTCTGGTTCAAGGTTCTGGTTTTGTATCCTGGGCCTGAACTCTTCCTCTCGTCAAATCACCTTAATCGGACAGCTTTGGCAGTGCAATTTGCAGTTCCAGGAGTCAACTCTTCCTGGTTCTGACACCAATCCTGCCTGTTCCTCAATAGCATCATATGACTATCCTGAGCCCACTGCGTTCCAGCTCCTCCATTCCATCCTCCTCACCAGACTTTGTTATTATGACTGACTTTCACCTGTCATGTTCTGGTGTGAGAGGGAAACCCCACATCGAATATAGGAGGGAAAGGAAAAGGAAAGAAGGCCTAAAAACTAGGGAAGGAAAATGGACACCTCCTAGTGAAAACCCTGACTGACTACCAGTATGAACAGACCTCAAAGGTAAGTGAGTTCATACACAGGAATCCCTTAAAGGGTTATTCCCATCTTGGACAATGGGGGCATATCGCTAGGGTTAGGGTATAGAGAACGGGGCCCCGAAAGTGAAGGAGGGCGCACCGCACATGCGCGGCCACCCTCCATTCATTCATTTGTATGGGGCCGCCGAAAATAGCCGAGCAGGAAGGATGAACGGTGGTCTCCCTGAGGTCCGATAAAAAACGAGTAGGAAATACAGCAAACAGAAAAAGCAAAAATGAGAAACAAAAGGTAACACTTAACCTCCAAGAAGCTATGGCAGCACCAGGAACTCCGCGAAGATCCAAACACCGGCTATCCACAGGTCCTACAGAAGCTATGGCAGCACCAGGAGCTCAGCTGAGATCTACACACCGGCTATCCACAGGTCCTACAGAAGCTACAAACGTAGTGGGAGAATCAACTATAAATAAAGAACGTGAAGTGACCCCAATAGCAACAACTGGAGACAAGGGGTGTGGTCAGTACCAGAAACAACACAGACGCCTATAGATCTACAAGGTAAAGATGTCAGATCAAACCACGTGTTCCCAGTCTCACAGATCTCCTGCCACTCACTGTCGCTCAGACGTCCGTGTGTCTCAGTACGTCCATGCCATCACCACACAGCTTCAGCTGCAGGAAGGATCAGCTTCAGCTGCAGGAAAGGATTCCCTTTAAGGAACAACTTACTTGAGAAATAGCAGGTTGTACATTGATTTGACAGGATTAGAGATTGGCAAAGTTTTCAAAAATTAGATTCAGACGCTTCGCCAGGTTTAAAAAATAAAAAAATAATTGATTCGATCCAAATTTATTTGTGACAAATTGTGATAAAATCAGCTATTTCCCAGCTGCTGAGAGCCTTTATAGCGGTGTAAATCACTGTGCCTTGCAGTAACATGTATAGGGAGTCTGCTGTGGTAGTGAAACAATACTGTGAGTCAGTATGACATGTAGATGACAGGCATCACTCTTAGAATCACTGCACACTTAAAGAGGCTGTCCCCCAGATGTAACCTACCCTACCAGGCATATAGCCTGGTAGGGCTGATGATGCTGCTGTAAGATATTCCATTTTGCAGAGAAATAAACTCTTAAAAATATTCAAATGAGGTGTCAGAGCACTACTTCACCAACGCCCCGCCTCCTTTCCGCCGCGTGCACACAGGATCTTTTCTTTCCTGTCCCGGCTTGTGAACATGTCTTCTGCGCACGCGCCACCAGTTCTGGGTTAGTGCCCATAAAACCACACCTCCTTCACCTCTCTGGCCTGCCCTTGTACCCTATTATTACATCCGCCTCTCCATCCAAGATCTTGTGCCTGCGCCACTCCACACCTGCGCACTACTGTGCCCATTATGGGCAGAGGAACAGGTAGTTGGACTGTGCATGCACCAGTGCCGCAGGCGCGAGACCTTGGATGGAGAGGAGGATGCAATAATAGGAAACAAAGGTGGATGAGAGGGATGAAAGGTGTGGTTTTATGGGCACTTTGCCGAGGGGCCTGGGCACTTGCTGCAGTAATGCCGCCCCAGGGAACTTGCCAAAGCTCATTAGTATTAGCCGCCGAGGAGGAGAACACCACCTTCCATGTGGCAGAATCCCATTGTGCCTGCATCAGTGACGGCCCATGCCCAGACCCTATGGGACTACAAGAATGCGGTGGAGGACTGGGTCATCCAAGTACTGGACCATCCGAAGCCTGGAGACCCTACACTGGAGCGGCGTAAGGGAACCGCCCTATGGTTTTCAGTGGAGCGAGGCTGTGGCTTCCTTGCGGACGACGAAGACAGCAAGGAGTACTTTGTGGGCCGCAGGTCTGTGAAACGGCCATACTTGTCCCAACCCCGTCACAGCCTAATCGTGGGGCAGCAGGTGGAATATACCCCCATGGCATCCCTGAAAGGCCCCTTTGCTACTGGGGTTACCTTATTATCTAAGCCCCTAGTACCTGCATCACCACCAGAAGTTTGGCCGGAGGAACCAGCAGGCGCAGGATGCGTGAGTTGCCTACAGGAGTCACCATATGGCACCCTCCGCTTCAGGGTGAAGCCACAGCCGGAGCCTCTGATCCCTGGATTGCCACCATCACCACCATCACAGTCCTTTCAGCTGGGTCAGCTGATGACAACATCCTTTACCTTCCAGTCCACGGTGATCCAGTACCAACTAACCTGGAAAATTAAGTCAGCAGCAGTCAGGGGAGCTGGCGGTTCTTCCCTGGGTGCAACCTTGCCTCAACCGCTGCAGCCAGAAGTCCTTCCCCCTGCTGTCCTGGCAGGAGTAACCAGAAAAGTGAAGGCGCAAGTGGCTGCAGATCTCACCAGTGTGACCACTACCCGGACAAGTCCAACTTCTGGCAGAAGATGACAGTGGAGCTCAACCACGGCAGCCAGCTTGGCCTAGAGGAGGCAGGAGCATCCTCTAATGTCATTCAGCAGCTGTTCCAGCGAGGAGGACTTCAGGTCCCTCATCTGAGGAACCCTTCTACTGGCTGTAAGTCTGGCTGATTTAAAGGACACCTCTGGATCTATGGGAGCCACAACATGGACTGCACCTGACGGATGAGAGCTAGTTGACACTTTTTTTTAGTTTATGTTGCTTTTATTGCCCACTGTTTGACTCTCACCCAGATGAACATGGCTTGTCAGGACTCCCCTCATTCTGCTGAAAATTCCCAGTTGCGCCTAAGCGCACCTATTCCCCCCCCCCCTCTCAGGTTATTTGGGAGCCCCCTTTGCAAAAAGGATTCTCTATTTGCTGCTATTTTATATTACCCGTGTGGGTTACACGTTACCTGTTTGCATTACAAAATTACCTCACGTGGATTACAACTGAATTTTGGACTATGTGCTCCAGTGTTTTATGTCAAGCAACCATGAGGAGAGACTCAAACGTATATCTGAGCCTATTATGTTTGCAAATGTGAAATTGATTGCACTAAAATATTTGCATAATTATGTCTTTGCTGTATTTCAGCAATGTTTTTACAGGTTTAGCAACGTTCAAGCACTTTAGCCCATTGTGTGTATTCTTTTTCAGGTACTGCAATGTGTCCTATTATGCACTTATTGTATGATGTTTTTAGTAAATTATGCACTTAGCCGGATAGCTAACAGTGAGCACCTTACTTTTCTACCTCATATGGACTGTCTCTGAGGACTGTACGCCGCGGCCTAGTCGCGTGCGCGCGTATGATAGTACGCTAAGAATTCGTACGCACTTTTTACACTAATGCATTCAGTTCAGCAACGTACTTTTAATAACGCTTAGACTGTATGTTCGTAATTTGCGCAATAATGATTGCAAAACGATTATTTTTTTTAACGCAAATTAGACCGAATAAATTCGGCAATTATTCGCCAAAGCAAATTTTTGATGATTCGCTCATCTCTAGCCAAGATCATTAATGAACCTGAGTCCAAATTCATATTTTGAAACATTAATGCATGCGCTAAGAGTAAGGGTAACGGAGCATGCATGAGAATAAGCACATCTCGCGTTAGTGGCGGTCATGTTAACAAAGCCTCAGCGGAGGCGATACATTTTATCAAGGTATAGAGCGGCAAGTAAAAGGACTTTTATAAAAATAAATAAAAGTTTTTATACATGTACCCTAACAAAAAGTGCTCCTTTCTTCTAATTAAGCTATTTATAATTTTAAAAAAACAACTTTACTTATTAGTAATTGCCCCATCCGAAACCAAATCTACACCGTGAGGAGGATGCTGTCTGAAAATAATTGATGATACAACAGCTTTTTTTTTTTTTTTTTTTTTTTTTTTTAGTCTCCTGGTCTCACAAAAAGTGTAATATCAAGCAATCAAAAAGTGCTATATATACCAAAACAGTACCAGTGAAATAGGCACCTCATTCCAAAAAAAAATAAAGATGCGCTATCAGTCTGGGCTCTGGTCTAGTATGAACCAGAGTCCCCTAGGGAAATGCAGTTGGCAGGATAGCGGAAGGAGGTATGTAGACTTACCTCCAGAGACGTCAGTGCCACCAACTGTGTCTCCCTAGGGGACTCTGGTTTCTACCAACTCCAGTGCCCAGATTGATAGCACATCTATTGTCCGTACCCCTTTTCCTTGGTCCCCTGAGGGGGGCCTGTGGACGTCACTGTTATGGGGGCACTGTGGACGTCACCGTTATGGGGGCCTGTGGACGTCACCGTTATGGGGGCACTGTGGACGTCACCGTTATGGGGGCACTGTGGACGCGAGCAGTTGTCATGCACTCACCTCATCATGTACTTACACCCCTATCAGGTAGATACCAGCAGTATTATACATTATTGTGATGACTGGGAGATGCGGCGAGACACAGACCATTTTCCTGGACTGATCACGGTCGTATCAAACATGTTATGCCAAGTTAAACCCTTTGCCAGGCAGTACCAAAGAACATAGGGTTTAGGCCTCATGCACACGACCGTTTCCGTTTTGCGCTCTGCAAGTATGTATGCCATCCATGTGCGATCCACATTTTTTGCAGATCCATTGACTTCTATAGGTTTGAGGTCTGCATTTAAAGGACCAGGATAGGACACATTCTGTCTCTCGTAGAACTGACATATGTAACATAGTAACATAGTTTATAAGACTGAAAAAAAACATCTGTCCATCCAGTTCTCCCTGTTTTCCTACAAGTTGATCCAGAGGAAGGCAAAAAACCCCTGTGAGGTAGAAGCCAATTTTCCCCACTTTAGGGGAAAAAATTCCTTCCCGACTCCAATCAGGCAATCAGAATTACTCCCTGGATCAACGACCCCTCTCTAGTAACTATAACCTGTAATATTATTACCCTCCAGAAATACATCCAGGCCCCTCCTGATCTCTTATAGTGAACTTACCATCACCACCTCCTCAGGGAGAGAGTTCCATAGTCTCACTGCTCTTACAGTAAAGAGTCCATAGTCTCACTGCTCTCACAGTAAAGAGTCCATAGTCTCACTGCTCTTACAGTAAAGAGTCCATAGTCTCACTGCTCTTACCGTAAAGAGTCCATAGTCTCACTGCTCTTACCGTAAAGAGTCCATAGCCTCACTGCTGTTACCGTAGAGAGTCCATAGTCTCACTGCTCTTGCCATAGAGAGTCCATAGTCTCACTGCTCTTACAGTAGAGCAGGGGTGGCCAACCTGTGGCTCTTGAGCCACATGTGGCTCTTTGCCTTTTTAAGTGTGGCTCTTGAGGTGGAGCAGGGAAACAGTCAGGCCGGTGCACTCTCCACCTCATCCTTGGATCTCCTTTCCTGATTGGAACCGTTGCTACTCTGCAGCTCCAGTTTGGTCTCCACTATATCCTGATACACACAGTGTCAGATCGTAGTTCGTGGAGACGCGCATTATGACCTGACGTTGTGAGCATCAGGTCACAGTGGAGAGCTTGTCAGAGCTGCAGAGTAGCAAGTGTCCGATGAGGAGCCTGGTGCCCAATCAGGAGAGGTATGTGATGTTTTTTTTATTATAGAACTGAGCATGGAGATCTGAACTGAGCATGGGGCGTAGGGTCCTGATCTGAACATGGGGTGTCTGATCTGAGCATGGGGGTGTCTTATCTGAGCAATGGGGGTCTGATCTGAGCATTGGGGATCTGATCTGAGCATGGGTGGTCAAATATAAGTATGGGGGGGTCAGATCTGAGCATGGGTGGTCTGATCTGAGCATGAGGGTCAGACCTGACCATGGTGGGGGGGTCTGGTCTGAGCATGGGGGGTCTGGTCTGACCATGGGGGTCTGATCTGAACATAGAGGGTCTGATCTGAGCATTGGGGTCTAATCTGAGCATGGGGGTTCAGATCTGAGTATGGGGGGTCTGATCTGAGCATGGGGGGTGTGATCTGAGCATGAGGTCTGATCTGAGCATGAGGGTCAGACCTGAGCATGGGGGGTCTGATATGACCATGAGGGTCCGATCTGAGCATGAGGGTCTGACCTGAGCATGGGGAGGTCTGGTCCAAGCATCGGGGGTCTGGTCTGAGCATTGGGGGGTCTGATCTGAGCATAGGGGGTCTGATCTGAGCATGGGAAGAGATCTGGGCATGTGGGGAGATCTGAGCATGGGGGGTCTGAGCACTGAAAATCTGACACTGGGAGTCTGATTTGTGTTGTCTGATCTGAGCATTGGGGGTCTTATTTTAGGGGTCTGATTTGGAAGTCTATGAGTATTTGGGGGATCTTATATTATGTCAGATGAGGATTGGGGGTCTGATTTAGGAGTCTGATCTGAGGTCTGATGAAAAATATTTGTTTTCTTATTTTTCTCTGCTAAAACCTAGGTGCATCTTATAGGGCGAAAAATACGGTGACTCGTATGTAAATGTATAGCTTGTGGCTCCTGGTAGTCATACTTTTTTTTTCCTCTGGCTCTTTGTTTCTGTAAGGTTGGCCACCCCTGCAGTAGAGAGTCCATAGTCTCACTGCTCTTACAGTAAAGAGTCCATAGTCTCACTCAGGGGCGTTGCTAGGGTCTCAAAAGATCCGGGGACCAAGCCCCAATGAATATGGTGCAATTCTCCATGTCGACCCTCGTCCCAACAGCAGCACATACCTCACATCCTGTGTCTCCCAACTGACGTCTTCTGTGATGTAGATCTTCTTTGTCATCATCTTCTCCATTCGGCCCGGACTTCTCTCAGCCTCGTCTCTGCAGAATGTGACACACGGACATCTTATCTTCCTCATCATCATTCCCCAACCTGGAGTCCCCACAGTGTTATCCTGCTGCTCACTGTGCTCCCCAATACCCCCAAATACTATCCTGAAGAAATATCAGTGCCCCCTATAGTAATAGTCCTACTAGTAGTAATTCCCTCATTAGTAACACTGCACCCTACAGTGACCCCAGCACTGATAATGCTCCCCAAGATTGTCCCCATTACTAGAAGAGTCCTCCAGTATTAATAATGCCCTCACAGAGCCCCCAGTAGTAATAAGGCCCCCTATTGTTCCCCCAGTGGTAATCAAGCTCTGTACAGACGCCTCAGTAATAATAAGGCCCCCATAGTGTTCTTAGTAGAAGTAAGGCAGATCTATAAGTCTCTCCTATAAAGCCTCCAGTAGTAATAAGAACACCTAATGTCCCCTGGATTTATAATACCCCTACAGTGCCCCCATTATTTATATCTCTCCCCCTACTGTTATAATGCTCACCCTGAAGTACCCGCTGTAGTTATATAATTATATAAATATATAATTTTGTTCCGGCTACCTCTCGGCAGGGGTTGCCGTGCTGTAGCCGGATCCGTGGCCCGCCACCATTACAGTGAATGGGGCCGAAGTGTAGTTCCAGCCCCACACGTGCACCTGCTGCAGCACGGATCCGGCGGGCTGTTCACCGACCGGAACAGCCTGCCGGAGTCCCCTGCTGCAGGTGTGAAACTAGCCTTAGGCTACTTTCACACTTGCGTTGTAAGGAACTGTTTGTGAGATCCGTCATTGGACAGATGGAAAAGGCACACCCTATGCCAGACCTTCAGGAGTCCCCTTGTTAAGGTGTTAGTAACACCAGAGAAGGATTGATCCCTTGGTTCCGTCCACATAAGAGACATCTGAGCATGTGTGAGCCCATCTCTCTCCAATAGAGCAGATAACAAGTTGCCTGTATATTTGTTGATATCTAACCATCTCTGTAATTGAATAGCAGTATATATATATATTCCACCCTTCTGCTTCAGGAGAGCAGGGTATAATTCAGCCTAGGGCGAGATCTTCTCCAGAGAAATTTAGAGAACATTCTCCTAAGATTCTAGAAAAGGGCCGAGGGTAGATAAATAGGGGCAATTTGCATTAAATATAGAAACCTGGGGAGTATATAAGTAGTCAGATAATGCTTCCTTCCAATCCACGAGAAAAATGGAAGTGGATCCTTAGACATTTGAGTGTTAATCTGATTAAGTAATGGGCGGTAATTTAGGTCCTATAATTTGGAGAGATCTGAAGGAACCTTCAATCCCAAGTAAGTAAGGGAGGAGGGCTGCCAGGTAAACGAGGTGGTATTTTTTAGAGGGGATTCCTCCATTGGATCTAGTTTATTTTAAAGTTGGAGAGACACCCGAAATCTTTTAATAATGTTAGAATGTGTGGGAAGGCCTCAGATGAATTCGTGATGAACAACAACAAATAGTCAGCGTAAGCTGCTGCTACATGGACACTAGATGGAGTATGTAGACCTCGTATGTGGGGGTGTTGTCGTATTGCTTGTATCAGGGTTTCCATACACAAAACAAACTAGGGGAGAGAGGGCAACCTTGACGTGTACCATTAGAAATAGTAAAGGTAGGAGAAAGTGTGTTATTAAAGGTATACAAAGAAAAAAATTTGCCTCAATAAAAATTGAAGGAAGACCAAATCTCTTCAATGTTTCTGTCACGAGTGAGCTTGCGTCTGGTATCAGACGTTCTGCGTGGCTTTCAAAAGTGACATAATTTGACACGTTTTCCCCTTGGTTTGGTTTCTGGTTACCACACCCCTTCCCCTCAGCTGTTGTAGGTGTGGTAATTTGCTCTCCTCTATTTATTCTTTCATTTCCCAGTATTCACTGCGGTTTATACTTTCTGCCTACTTTGTAGTGTGTAGTGTGGATCTCGGCTGAGATCCGGTTGCTGCGATATCTGCTTTAAGTGACTTTTTCCTTTTTGTGGTTTTCCTTCTGGAGTCTCCTGTTCGTCCTTACTCTTGGAGGAACGGGATTACTCTTTCTTGTGTCACTAGCTGCAGGGATCTTTAGGGTGAATTTATTATTAGGTTCCTGTGTATGAACTCTCCTACAACCCAGGTAGTCATACTGGTAGTCAGTCAGGGCCTAGTTTCAGGGTTCCCTGCGGGAGGTGACTGCTTCCCTGGTTTTGGTCTTTTCCCTTCCCTCGTACGCTCGGTATGGCTATTCCCTCCACACCAGAGCGTGACAGTTTCTTTCATAAATAGCCAGTCAATTCTGTTAAATGCTTTCTCAGCGTCTGTGCCAAGAAGCACCATGGGGATCTTGGAGGATCTGGCATAATGAATAACATTTAGCACCCTATTCGCGTTATCTTTCCCCTCTAGAAGGAACAAACCCAGTCTGTTCTTTAGGGATGAGTTATGGGAGAAACACTTGTAGCCAACGGGCTAGGAGTTTGGCCCATAATTTAACATCACAATTAAGCAGGGATATGGGACGGTAACTACTGCATAATTGTAAGTCTTTGCCTTCTTTAGCTAGGATAGCTATATGTGCCTCCAAAGCCTATCTGGGGAAGGCCCCCCCCTCAATCAGCGCTTGAAATAAGGAAAGGCAGTGAGGTAGTAAGACATGTTGAAACTTCTTATAATATGACATCGGGAGACCATTAGGTCCTAGACTTTTCCCTATTGGGGTAGTAGAAATGGCTTTTGGATTTCCTGTAATGTAATGGGTTGCAACAAGGATGATGCATCATCAGGGGAAAGGGACTGCAACTGTAAAGAGTCTAACCCTAACCCTCAATTTCTCCATTCTGTGGGTCTGCTCTTCCCTAGTTTCATTAACATTCAAGTTGTACAGTTGGCCATAGAATTTAGTGAATTGTGCAGCTCTCTCATCAGTTTGGTGTAATAATATGTTAGACTGAGAGCGGATGGAGGGTATGTGTGCACGGGCAGTAAACCCTTTCAAAAGAGCAGACATCAATTTCCCTCCTTTGTCCCCATGTGCACACACGTGTTGTTTAGAATAAAGCATGGATTTTGCATGTCTGACGCTTAATAGATCTTTAAGTTGGTTCCTTAGCCCTTTGAGCTGCGAAAGGGCTAATGAACACTTATGTAATTTTTCTATGTTAGATATTTTACATAACAAAGAGTCAATCTCCTGTGACTAGAGATGAGCGAATCCATTCGCCGCTTCGTAGATTCGTATCGAATCTTGGGATTTTTCAGCTGCGAAGCCAATCCGAATATTAGGTGATTCGCTTCGCTTTTGTACGCATTCTCTACGTAGTGTGTCCTATAAATTATACGCTATTCTACGTATAATTTAGTTACTCTATACGCTGTTGCGTACGAATTCACTTCAGCGATCTGACTCCTCCGTGGTAGTTCCGCCCCTTTCACCAGCGAGGGAGGATGACGAGGCAACTCAGGAAATTAAGTTGCGCATTCGTGCGCCTCATCCCTTTTTCCCCCTTTTCAGGTTATTTGGGGAGCCCCTTGAAAGAGGGTTTTTTAAGGAACCTTTGCTGCTTTTTTTTACCCATTTGGATTACAATTACCTATGTGGATTACAAATTGCGACTGAGTTTGGGACTCTGCTCCAGTTCTATGACAAGCGTCAGAAGAAAAGAGACTTAAACGTGTCCGTGAGCATACTAGGTAGGTGATATTTAAAATTTTTAGATTATACCTATAATAATGTATTTGCACTTTACCATATATATGTCTCGAATATTCGCTCTGCCTCTGAGGAGTGCACGCCGCGGCCTCTCCTCGTACGTGCCTGCGTATTACGTAATTGCTTAGACAATAGTACGCTGAGATTCGTAAGCTATTTGTACGCTCATGCGTACGTCTTCTAAGAAGTTGCGTACATTTTGTAAATGAACGTTCGTTATTAGTGAGCGAATGTTCGCTCATAGCACATAATAACGTATATTTTGTACGCAAATACAACAAATCTCTTTGTCGAATATACGAATTTTAGGAAAAGTTCGGCGAATAATTTTTTGAATGATTCGCTCATCTCTACCTGTGACCTTTTCTTCTTTACAGCGGCACCTAGTGCTATGAGTTCGCCCCTGATAAAAGCTTTATGAGCTTCCCAAATTATTGGGAATGACACGTCCTGAGTGATATTGGAGCTGAAATAGTTGGATAATTCTCACTTAATGCCGAGATAGTAGCATCATCTCGGATCAGGGTTTCATTGAGCCTCTGTCAGGACTGGCAGTCATTGCACCCGTTCTGCTGGTCCTGTCTCTGACTCTGGTGGCGAGGTGGTTGCCCGTGGTCAGGCTTCGTCCGCTATTTCGGCAGGCTCCTCCTCCAGCCGGCGGTCTCTGGCTGTGGATGCGCATCCCAGGCCATAAGTGCCAGGGACATGGCTGGTGCGCACTCTCGCTCGCGGCCTGTTACTGGTTGCCGGAAAACGAGAGCAATATAGTGTCTGTTTATTTTCTGTTCGTTTGGTATCTCATGAGTTAAGTTTTTGTTCCTTGCTTTCTCCTCCCAGTCAGCTGGTTGGGTGGGGTCTGCTAGGTATTTAAGGCCCTCTAACTTTTACCTAGCTGGCAGTGTTTGGAGTTTCCTTGCTACTACCTGGTTGTTATTTTTGCTCTGCAGTTTAGACTCTTGTTGTTCCTTGACCCTTGGCGTGTTTTGTGACTACTCTTTGCTTGCTGATTTTGTTCCTGACGTACTTTCCTGGTTTTAACGCGGCTACCTGACTTCCCATTTGATTCTTGTTTGTCTGTCTTGTTTGTCTTCCCTTCCCCTGCACTTTTTCTAGTGTATTTCCAGTCTTCAGGTTGTCGGCTCAGGGGTTAGCCTGAGTGTGCAATAGGCAGGGAAAGGGGTGGGTTTAAGCTTAGGGATCACTTATCTGAGTATCCCAGCCCTGACAGCCTCCATGTCCAAGCTCAACGAGATGGAGTTGGCAAATGAAACACTATACTAATAGGTGCATGATCTGACACAGAGATTGGCCCTATGTCAGCAGAGCAAGCATTAGATATCACGTTTTGTGAGATGAAGAAGTAATCAATGTGTTGGGATGAGTGATGAACGTGGGGAAAAGAAAGAAGTCTTTAGTGTCTGGATGCAAAATTCTCCAAATGTCCACTAGGTGGAGATTATCCAGTGAAGACTTCAGCTTGGCTCAATCCAGCAAAAGAAATAGCTGAGCGTGAGGAAGATGAATCTAAAAAAGGATTGAGGGTTACACTGAAATCCCCTCCCAGGAATAATATACCTTCAGAGAACAAATGTAACTGTCTAAGAGTTTCCATGAACCATTTTATTTGCCCCTTGTTAGGGGGCATATACATTAGCCAGGGTGATAAGCACTCCATCCAGGTGACCTTTAACAAAGAGGAACCTACCTCCAGGGTGTGACATAGTTTGGAGATGAATGAAGGTTATACTGGTGCCTTTAGAGGCCTGATCACCATTACAACTGTGAAACCAACGGTCATATGGAGAATATTGCAACTTAGGGATCTTATGGGCTTTAAAATGCATTTCTTGTAAGAAAAGAACAGATGGGGAGCTCTTACGTAGAAGAGCAAACATCTGCGACCTTTTTTGAGGTACATTAAACCCTTTTACATTGAAAGAGAAAAATACATGTTTGGTCATGATGTGATATATAAAAAGCTAAAACAACAGAATAAAAACTGGCTTCTCACTCGCTGCCCAGAGGCCCCCCCAATAGAGAACTAATAATAACGAGCTCAAGTTGACCCGGGGCTAACGCCAACCAAGGGCAACTCAGTCCGCAATCCGCCCAGCCGGAACTAGCTCGAACAATGTAAGGTGGTGAACGGGGTGGAAAGTGGTGAACAAACACATCACCTACAAGGCCTGTCCGATTTAGGCCAACCCTCCCGACTATGGTATACAAATGAGGAAAATAAGTAAGGAAAAAATAAGAGAGACAGGAAATGGTATGGAAATTGAAAAAAGAGGATAGGGAAGAGTAAAGAGTCAATGTAGCAATATCATTTAAACATATGCCTCATCAGACTATAAAAGTGTGGCGGCGCCAAAATGCTCCCGCCAAGACTAGTGCAACATACAGTACAGACCAAAAGTTTGGACGCACCTTCTCATTCAAAGAGTTTTCTGTATTTTCATGACTATGATAATTGTAGATTCACACTGAAGGCATCAAAACTATGAATTATCACATGTGGAATTATAGACTTAACAAAAAGTGTGAAACAACTGAAAATATGTCTTATATTCTAGGTTCTTCACAGTAGCCACCTTTTGCTTTGATGACTGCTTTGCACACTCTTGGCATTCTCTAGATGAGCTTCAAGAGGTAGTCACCTGAAATGGTTTTCACTTCACAGGTGTGCCCTGTCAGGTTTAATAAGTGGGATTTCTTGCCTTATAAATGGGGTTGGGACCATGAGTTGTGTTGGGCAGAAGTCAGGTGGATACACAACTGATAGTCCTACTGAATAGACTGTTAGAATTTGTATTATGGCAAGAAAAAAGCAGCTAAGTAAAGAAAAACCAGTGGCCATCATTACTTTAAGAAAAGAAGGTCAGTCCGTCCAAAAAATTGGGAAAACTTTAAAAGTGTCCCCAAGTGCAGTCGCAAAAACCATCAAGCGCTACAAAGAAACTGTCTGACATGAGGAGCGCCCCAGGAAAGGAAGACCAAGAGTCACCTCTGCTGCGGAGGAGAAGTTCATCCGAGTCACCAGCCTCAGAAATGGCAGGTTAACAGCAGCTCAGATTAGAGACCAGGTCAATGCCACACAGAGTTCTAGCAGCAGACACATCTCTACAACAACTGGTAAGAGGAGACTGTGTGCAGCAGGCCTTCATGGTGGAAACCACTGCTAAGGAGAACACAAGGAATGGACATTAGACCAGTGGAAATCTGTGCTTTGGTCTGATGAGTCCTAATGTGAGATCTTTGGTTCCAACCACCGTGTCTTTGTGAAGGGATGGACTCTACATGCCTGGTTCCCACCGTGAAGCATGGAGGAGGAGGTGTGATGGTGTGGGGGATTTATACTGAACCAGCATGGCTACCACAGCATCTTGCAGTGGCATACTATTCCATCCGGTTTGCGTTTAGTTGGACCATCATTTATTTATCAACAGGACAATGACCCCAAACACACCTCCAGGCTGTGTAAGGGCTATTTGACCAAGAAGGAGAGTGATGGGGTCTACACCAGATGACCTGGCCTCCACAGTCACCTGACCTGAACCCAATCCAGATGGTTTGGGGTGAGCTGGACCGCAGAGTGAAGGCAAAAGGGCCAACAAGTGCTAAGCATCTCTGGGAACTCCTTCAAGACTGTTGGAATACCATTTCAGGTGACTACCTCTTGAAGCTCATCAAGAGCATGCCAAGAGTGTGCAAAGCAGTAATCAAAGCAAAAGGTGGCTACTTTGTACATACAAGGAAATCACATATCATAGCTTCCCAAACATATATGTTATCACCTACAAAGGCGAACTCAAGGTGGTAAATCTAAGCAATAAAAAGAAAGATTCTGCAGCATAATAGAATACTTGTGAAAGAAGCATATTCATGTAATAGTGTCCTTCGATACAGATATCCGTAGTTTCTGTTGGTGCCTTTTCTCTCCCGCAATGGACCATGGCTCTGGTAGTTGAGGTAGATGTCGAAGGTCATCATCCATGGGGACCTGCAACCAGGATGGAACTTGCACTGGCGAGATGCCCTATTTGGGCCAGGCTGCTTGTAAGTCCTCCAGGGAACGGATCAAGTTATGGGCTCGCAAATGCTCCAAAAGTGGCTTCATGGTTCTCCTCTTAGTCAGAGTAGTGGGAGATAAGTCCTGATATAGATGCACAGGGACTGAGTCTAGTAGTATTTCCCCTTTTGCTCGGGCTTCCTGCAACAGAGCAATTGCAATATTGAGCAATTTACAAACCACGTGCCTTGGAGGTTCTGTAGGGTTCAGTTTGGGGCATAATGCTCTATCAATTCTTTCAATCGTTGTTGTGGATGCTTTCTCCTGTCCTAAGATGGTGGCGAAGATGACGTTGGCCACATGTGCAAGCTTGTCTAGTGCATGTTCCTCAGGTATGCTTTTTATATGTAGGTTGTAACTATGGTTGCGATTCTCCAGGTCTTCATGTTGGTTAAGCGCAGCATTAAATTGACGTTTTTTACTCCATGAACTGAGCTTTGACTGAGCTGCCAAATGTAAGTAGCATTGACTGATGTTCCTCCAGAGAGTCCACGCGGCCTCCAAGGTGGAGATCCGCCTTGATATCTTTAAGCTCTTTCATGATCGGCAACATTGCTTGAGTGATGGTTTGCTTTAGAAAGGAGCGGGTGATCGGCAAAGTATCTATCTGTGTAGCAGAAGCTGGACCACCCGAGACACTGTTAGCGTCTGATTCCTCCTCAGCTTCAGAGTCCAGCGCATCCACTGTCGGCGCCATCTTAAACGCCTTACCCTCCGGCGGGAAACTTTTTTTTCAGAGGAATTTCTCCATCTCTGCCTGTTGTTTCTGCAGCCTGGGGGTACCAGGCGTGTCTCTGGTTCTGTCTCCACCAGTTTTCCCCATTTTAGGCTAAAAATAGCTAAAGATAAGTCGGCAAAGGGGCGAAGTGGAAGAGGAGCTCTGGACTAAGCTGCCATCTCCTAGTGTGCGCAGGCTCCGCCCCAACAACTCTAATTTTGATAATCTTTCTGGGACATGTAGTCCACCCATTTCAGTTATTACTTTAGTTGCCCTCCTCTGAACCCTCTCCAGCTCTGCTATGTCTGCCTTGTTCACAGGAGCCCAGAACTGTACACAGTCCTCCATGTGTAGTCTGACTAGTGATGGGTAAAGTGGCAGGACTATGTTCTCATCACCGCCATCTATGCCTCTTTTGATACAACCCATTATCTTATTGGCCTTGGCAGCAGCTGTTTGAAACTGGTTTCTACAGCTTAGTTTGCTGTTCACTAAATTCCGAGGTCCTTTTCCATGTCAGTGTTACCCAATGTTTTACCATTTAGTATGTACTGGTGACTTGCATTATTCCTTCCCATGTGCATAACCTTACATTTGTCAGTATTAAACCACCTGTAGCAGTGTACTGTCCTCTGTAGTATATATACAGTAAACTGTCCTCTGTAGTATGTATACAGTATACGGTCCTCTTCCATTTTAATTACTTTACCAGTTTAGTGTCATCTGGAAAAATTGATATTTTATTGTGCAAGCCTTCTACAAGATCATTAATATATTGAAGAGGATAGGGCCTAATACTGACCCCTCCAGTACTGACCCCTGTGGTAGCCCACTAGTGACAGTGACTCCTCCAGTACTGACCCCTGTGGTACCCCACTAGTGACAGTGACTCCTCCAGTACTGACCCCTGTGGTGGCCCACTAGTGACAGTGAACCCTTCAGTACTGACCCCTGTGGTACCCACTAGTGACAGTGACCCCTCCAGTACTGACCCTGTGGTACCCCACTAGTGACAGTGACTCCTCCAGTACTGACCCCTGTGGTACCCCACTAGTGACAGTGACCCCTCCAGTACTGACCCCTGTGGTACCCCACTAGTGACAGTGACCCCTCCAGTACTGACCCCTGTGGTACCCCACTAGTGACAGTGACCCCTCCAGTACTGACCCCTGTGGTACCCCACTAGTGACAGTGACTCCTCCAGTACTGACCCCTGTGGTGGCCCACTAGTGACAGTGAACCCTTCAGTACTGACCCCTGTGGTACCCCACTAGTGACAGTGACTCCTCCAGTACTGACCCCTGTGGTGGCCCACTAGTGACAGTGAACCCTTCAGTACTGACCCCTGTGGTACCCCACTAGTGACAGTGACCCCTCCAGTACTGACCCCTGTGGTAGCCCACAGGGGTACAAAACTGTTTGGTCTACAAGAAACATATCGATGCGGGAGTATGAAGAGTGAATTGGAGAGAAATATAGTCCCTCTCCTGGCTATGTTGTGTTCGCCAGACATCCACCAAACTGTCAGCAGAAAGCAGAAAGGATGCTAAGCCTGGCAGAGAACGTCTAGAGGGGTTGGTAGAGTCAGGAGAAGGGTCTGTAATAGAGTTGAAATCCCCACAGATGATCAATTTGCCCTGTTTTACCTTGTGAACTTGCCTCATCATCTTGTAGAGAAAGGAAAGTTGGCGCTCATTAGGTGCGTATACATTCAGAGTATAAACGATGTTGTTCACCTTGCATACCAGAAAAATGTACCTGTCTTTTTGGTCAGTGATCTGAGAGATTGGAGAAAATGAAAGAGTTTTTAATAGCCACAAAGACCCCTCTCGATTTTTTCACATTATGAGAGTGAATGATGGTGGGGAAGAGACGGTGTGTAATACGGCAAGCATCTGCCTGCAAGAGGTGAGATTCCTGCACAAACACTTCCACTGGCCGGCCATAAGGAGGGCCCATGCGCCCCCTGGGCATCGGCCCACCAGGAAATTTCCCTGTAAGGTCTATGGCCAATCCACCCCTGATACTCGTAGTGATCAAGGATATGTATGAGCGTATAACAATGCTGGCCTTCATTGCCTCTTGAAAAGATGATCCTGATGTTCCAGAGGAAGCCTCGGGCAATCAGTGTTTGTGTCGCATTGAAGGAGAGACATATCGTCTATCTGGATAGCGGTGCAAGTAAAGTTGCCAAGTCATGGTGCATGGAGGCCTTTAGGGGCAGAAGCATATGTTTCAGAGTATTCTCTGATACGGGCTTTTCGGAGGTAGGGAAGTCTATGAAAGAGTCAGTAAAAAAAGAGCCAACCTGAAGGTTAGAGGAGTGATCCATACGTTGTTTCCTCTTTTGTGGGCTGCAAGAAGAAGAGGATCCATCTGCTTCAGTGTCCCCCGCGTTGGCGCCATCTTGGAAAGGTTTGCGGCCTTGTCCTAAAGCTCTGATGTCGTCTGGAGTCGGAGGTAAGGAGGGAGAGTTGGGGTGTGAAGGGTACAAGGGTATTAGTTTTTCAATGCTTCCTCGCTCTCCTCCTGTTTTAGTGATTTAAATGCTTTCTGTTTGTCATTTATTGCTTTCTTTACATTTCTATTTATCCACATTGTTTTTTCTTGTTCCCTAACCTTTTATTCCCATAAGCAGTGGCGTACCGCCCATAGAGGCAGACCACGCCACTGCTATGGGGCCCCGGCACAGGAGGGGCCCGGAGCGCACGGGAGGCCCCGCCCCCTACTTGCATCATTAAGATGCGTCCTGCCCTGCCTGTGCTCCGGGCCTCTCCTGGCCTGCTCACCTCCGCTCACCGCAGGACCGCCCGAAAGTTCCTGTGGGCTCCAGCTGGCCCCGCCTCCGCCCTCATGCCGCGCTGCTACTGGACGAGGAGGACTTGTGCAGCGCGGCAAAGAGGGGAAAGAAGATCAAGGCCCAGCCCCTCCAGAGTGGAGTCCGCGGTACAAGTAACTAAGTATTTATGTGTTTCATGTGTAGGTATGTGTATGTATGTATGTGTGTGTATATGTATGTGTGTATGTTTGTGTGTGGGTATATGCATACACTGTGCCAGACAATATACATTATACCTCTACACTGTGTATATACTGTATATTGTACAGCATGGCGCAGGGGTTATATTGTCCGGCATGGTGTAACCGCCATGCATTTGTTGTACAGTATATATTATAATCCCTGTACCATGCTATACAATGTACAGTATAATCCATACACCATGCTGTATAATATACAGTATAATCCGTACACCATGCTGTATAATATACAGTATAATCCGTACACCATGCTGTATAGTATACAGTATAATCCCTACACCATGCTGTATAGTATACAGTATAATCCCTACACCATGCTGTATAGTATACAGTATAATCCCTACACCATGCTGTATAGTATACAGTATAATCCCTACACCATGCTGTATAGTATACAGTATAATCCGTACACCATGCTGTATAGTATACAGTATAATCCGTACACCATGCTGTATAGTATACAGTATAATCCATACACCATGCTGTATAGTATACAGTATAATCCGTACACCGTGCTGTATAATATACAGTATAATCCCTACACCGTGCTGTATAGTATACAGTATAATCCCTACACCATGCTGTATAGTAATAACCAGGTATAAATCCCTACACCATGCTGTATAATATACAGTATAATCCCTACACCATGCTGTATAATAACAGTATACTCCCGTACACCATGCTGTATAATATACAGTATAATCCCTACACCATGCTGTATACATATAGTATATACAGCTATAATATACAGTATAATCCCTACACCCATGCTGTATAGTATACAGTATAATCCCTACACCATGCTGTATAGTATACAGTATAATCCCTACACCATGCTGTAGTAAATACAGTATATAATCCCTACACCATGCTGTATAATATAAAGTATAATCCGTACACCATGCTGTATAATATACAGTATAATCCGTACACCATGCTGTATAATATACAGTATAATCCGTACACCATGCTGTATAAGTATACTGTATAATCCATACAACCATGCTGTATAGTATACTGTATAATCCCTACACCATGCTGTATAATATACAGTATAATCCCTACACCATGCTGTATAGTATACAGTATAAATCCCTACACCATGCTGTATAGATACAGTATAATCCTACACCATGCTGTATAGTATACAGTATAATGCACTACACCATGGCTGTATAATATACAGTATATATCCCTACATAGCTGTATATATTACAGTATATCCCTACACCCATGCTGTATAGTATAGCAGTATAAATCCCTACACCATGCTGTTAATATACAGTATAATCCTACACCATGCTGTATAGTATACAGTATTAATCCCTAACCATGCTGTATAATATACAGTAATAATCCCTACACCATGGCTGTATAGTATACAGTATAATCCCTACACCATGCAGTATAGTATACAGTATAAATCGCCTACACCATGCTGTATAGTAATACAGTATAATCCCTACATCATGCTGTAATATATTACAGTATAATCCCTACACCATGCTGTATAATATACCAGTAATAATCCCTCCCACCATGGCTGTATAATTACAGTATAATCCCTACACCATGCGTATAATACAGTAATCCCTTGTGGCTGCCCCCATTCAGTAAAACGTCTCCATAATTTAAAAAAATAAATAAATCAGTAGCTCATATATACATTTCTTTATTGGCAAATGGGGATGTGGCATGGGAGGAGCCAGGGCAGCATGTGGGATGGGCCGGGGTAGTGGGCGGGGTTAGGGGCCCCATTCAGATTCTTGCTATGGGCCCAATGATTTCTATGTACGCCCCTGCCCATAAGGTCTGTACCTCTCACAATTAGATATTAGGATGCTTTTATAAATCTCCCATTTTGTGGCTGTATAGTTATTTTTGAGGACTTTGTCCCAGTTAGTTAGGCCTATGGCCTCTCTTAGTTGGCTAAATTTTGCTTTTTTGAAGTTTGGTATTTTTGTTCCTCCTCTTTTGAATGACAATTAGAAGGTTATTATATTATGGTCACTTTTTCCCAGGTGTCCCCCGACCTCCACATCTGTTGTTCTGTCAAGTCTATTGGTTAATACTAGTGTTGAGCGAATGTTACGATACTGGTAGACATGGCTGGAATCTGGTGGCCAGATGGAATAAGCCGGGCACAGTTGTGGTAGTAGTTATAGTCCGCAGAGCAGCTTGAGTTGAAGATCGCAAGGTGAGCAATAAAGCAAAGGGTAGAACGGTCTGGGGAAGACGGTTCAGAGGAGCAGGAGACTGGAACAAGTCACAATACTCGAGCAATGTTTGAATTGCCTCATGGGTATAAGTAGGCCCAAACATGAAACAAGATGGCATCAGTCAGCACACACATCGGTCATCTTTCCTGAGGGCAAATCCTAGACAAACACAGCAGCCTCCAGTGGTGAGGAGTGGAAGTGCAACACAATAGTCCAGAGTGAAAGAAACAGTGGCCACTAGTGGTAATTTAGAAAAGTACATCAAATTCTGACATCGAACATGTTCGACCGAATATAGTATTCGGCCGAACATGGCGCTCGGGTCCACGCGATGTTCTGCCAAACGCGGCGTGTGCTCGAGCGCCATGCTCGAGTCCCCTCCCTGCACACTAATTAGCCAATTAGTGTACGGGGAGGTACTGGCATTCACTGTAATGCCAGTAACCATGTTTGCTACTGGTATTACACTGATTGGCTGGCCGGGAACACGTCATCATCGGGTGCTATAAAGCACCTGGTGACATGTGACCGGCTCATACCGAGTCAGGGAGAGCTGCTGCAAGCAGGGACAGATAGAGTAGGGAGAGAAGAATTCTAGGCAGGGATAGTATTTCTTCTGAAAGACCCAAAAGCCCTTTTAAGTGCTATTATAATCTTGCTGCAAAATATATATATATATATATTATATATATATATATATATTTATTATTTTATTATTTTTTTTTATTTTTTTTTCTTAAGGGGTTAAAAATTGCACAAGGTGGCCTGACATTAACACCACCTGCGCAGCTGGTGCATGGCGTATTACTCTCTGTATACTATATAGCTGACATCCTTTGCTATTTTTTCTGCCGTTAATTAAGGCCACAGTACCTCTTTTGCGTCTGCTGTCTAACATTTGCGCAAGGAGGGACATATAGTGTAGGGATAGGATTTGGCTAAGGCAGGGCTAGTAGTTCTGTTCAAAAGACACAAAAGTCCATTGTTAAATCTGGCTGCATTTTTTTTTTAAATTTAGGGCAAAAAGAACGCAAGTGTGGCTGACGCTAATACCACGTGCACAGCGTGTGCATTAGAACCTTTCTGTAGTCTATATACCTGACATCCATTGCTATTTTTTCTACCGTTAATTAAGGCTGCAGTACCTCTTTTGTGCCTGCTGTATAACATTTGCGCAAGGAGGCACATATAGTTTAGGGATAGGATTTGGCTAGGCGGGGTTAGTTGTTCTGTTCAAAAGACACAAAAGTCCATTGTTATATCTGGCTGCAATATATTATTTTTGTGGTGGGTTAAAAATTGCGCAAGGTTGCCTGACCTTAACACCACCTTTTCAGCGTCTGCTGTCTAACATTTGTGTATCCCAAATAACAGAAATCCAGTGTATTTTTTCTGAGGCTATTGAAGGCAACATTATTAATGTCGCCATGATTAGCGGCAGAAAGAAACGCAATAAATGTCAGGTATATAGGAGAAACAAACATTGTACTGCACACGCTGCGCAGCTGGTGTTAAGATTAGGCAAACTTGTGAAAATTTTGACCATCAAGAATAACAATATTGCAGCCAGATATAACAAAAGTCCTTAAAAAGGACTTTTGGGTCTTTTCAACAGAACAACTAACCCTGCCTAGCCAAATCCTATCCCTACACTATCTGTGCCTGATTGTGCAAACGTTATACATTATATGAATAATGGCAGAAAAAAAATACACTGGATGTCAAGTATTTAGGATACAGAAAGGTTATACTGCACATGCAGCACAGGTATGTGACATTACCTGCGCTGCGTCTGCTGCATAACGTTTGCTCATTCGGTGAAATTTTTCTGCTCATACACTAAAAAAAAAATCTGCGCAACTGTACTTTTGACAAACTTGCATATATACCATTTAGTATGTGCAAGGCAAGCAGTAAGGGACAGGGAAGTGGGCATGTGGCTGATGTGCACGGTGGGCGCGGTGAAAGTGTCTGCTGGCAGAGCACAAGAAACAAAGTCATCCAAAACTCCTAGCTTCATGTCTCAGTCTGAAGGGCGGCGCAAGACAGGTTATTGTTAGGTTAACATGTCAGGAGGAGGACCAGAGTGAGGTTAATTTTTTAGGTTAAAAAATTAGGGGCGAGGGCCTGCTGGTGAACCTTTTAAATATTTAAAGGGAGGGCAGTCTAATAAGCAGTTTGATATGATGGAGGAAGAGGAGGATGAGGACGAGAAGAGGAAGGGGTACATGGAAATACAGTGTTTTCAATACACCCTAAAAGCCACATTTAAAGTTCCTTTATGTTCAGCCACTTTCCTCTGGTGGGGTAGCGAAGTCAGGGGCAATCCAGGCCTTGTTAATTTTGATTAGCGTCAGCATTTTCAGTTGATAGGCGGATGCGCTTAGCAGTTATTATGCCCTCAGTGGCACTAAATAACCGCTCTGACAAAACGCTGGCAGCAGGGCAGCACCTCCAAGGCGTAAAGCGCCAGTTCGTGCCACGCTGAGGACCTTGACATGGTAAAGGAGTACCTAGCTGACAATTTTACAAAACCTTTCCCTCCTACTTGTGACACTAGGCCGCTTATCAGAACCTTTTCCACATGCAGCGCTGTCCACCTTTATTGAGAGCAGGTAGAGTTCCAGCACGTGCTCAGGTCGCACAGCAGTCAGTGAGCAGGCAAGTGTAAGCGCTGCTGCAGCATTGCCAGACCGGCGGAAGCTGTAGGTGACTTTCGGAAATGGGCACCTTCACCAGCAACTCAGGCAAATTGGTGTAGGTTTTGAGAAACCGCTGAACCACTAAGTTGAAGCAGTTGTTTGGCCTGAGGCAGACTGCTGTTCGTCCTTCCTGTTGGAGGAACAGGTAGACTCATTCCTGTCATTAGTTCCAGGGTCCTATAGGGTCAGTTTGGTTTAGGTTCCTGTGTATGAACTCGCCTACATTTGAGGCCTGTTCATACTTATAGTCAATCAGGATTAGGATCAGGGTTTCCTTTAGGAGGTGTCCATCTTCCTTCCTTAGTTTCCAGGCCTTATCTTCTTTCCCTCCTATGCTCTGTGTGGGTTTCCCCCCCATACCTGAGCGTGACAGTATGTGTGTGAGCTTGCCGAGCTCCAAAGCCGCCACCAAGTTGCGGCTGTTATCAGACACAAAAAAGCCTGGTTATAGGTGAGTGGCGAGAACCACAGCTCAGCCTGGTCCCTATTCCTGCCACAGCAACTGTGGCGGTGTGTTGTTTGTCACCTAAGCAAATAAGTTTCAGCACAGCCTGTTGCCGCTTCCCCCACCACTGTGCTAAACTGCTTCCAGCTACTAACTGAAGTCTGACTGTTGATGCAAGATGAGAATTCCTAGATGGAAGTGGAAGAGGAGGAGGGGTTGTAGCCGCTAATGTAGGTGGTGGCGGAAATCATGATGGAAGTAGGGCCCGCAATCCTTGGCGTCGGAAGCACCTGTGCCATCCCAGGGTACAACTCGCTCCCACCCTCCACAGCGTTCACCCAGTGTGCCGTCAGGGAAAAGTAGCATTCCTGGCCAGGAGCACTTGTCCATGTGTCAGTTGTTAAGTGGACCTTCCCAGCAACTGCATTTGTCAGGGCACGGGTTATGTTTCGGGACACATGCTGGTGTAAGGCTATGAGGGCACACCGGCAAAAATAGTGGTGGCTAGGTACTGAGTAACTAGGGACAGCCGCCGCCTTCAGACTGCAAAAAGCCTCAGTGTCCACAAGCCTAAACAGCAACATTTCCAGCGCCAGCAATTTGTAAAGGTGTGCATTTAGTGCTATGGCCTGTGGGTGGGTGGCTGGGTATTTGCACTTTCGTTCAAAGGCCTGGGGTATGGACATCTGTACGCTGCACTGGGACACAGAAGTGGATGTGCTCGCTGATGGTGCTTGCGAGGGTCCAGGTGCGGGGCAGGAGGCATCTGGGCCTGCGTCTTGGCTAGCATGTAACACAGGGAAGAGGAGGCAGTGGTGTGACCCGCAGACACCAATTGTGGATAACACCTATTAGGGTGCTTTGCAATGAAGATCATGCCGGTGGTGGTCAGGTTGCTAGTGTTCATGCTCCTGCTCATTTTGGTACGGCACAGGTTGCAAATGACAATTCTTTTATTGTCCACACTTGGTGTGGCCTGCCTTCTCCCTTTTGCCACCCCACCGCCTCTTCCAGCCTGTTGCGGTGCTGAGGATTCCCCCCATCCTGTGCTGGCTGTGCTCGGCTCAGCTTGCCACCTTCCCATATTGGGGCCAGTGATTTCAATCGTCCACCACCATCCTCTTCCACTTCTTCACTCTGGTCCTCCTCCTGACAAGTTGACGTTCAGTGCTGCTGACACTCAAAAACATTTGGGGTGAGGGCATGCTGCTACTTGCGCTTTATATACAAGTAAATATATGTTTCCTAACAATATTTCCTCTAAAATCAATGTTATATTTGGTTTGGGGGGTATTATTGTCATTCCATAAAAGTGGAGTAATAGTCGGACATCATCATGAATATCAGTGGACCTTTGAGTCCAAGATGCATCCAGACATCCTCCCCATGCTGTTCCCTAACCATTTCTGTGGTGTTTCCACCATTTTCTGACGTTTCCCTATGAACCAGACACCCTCCCCTCTGCAGAGCAAGGGGTGCCCGGTCTTCTCCCATTGACTTCCATTATACTTGGGTGCTCGGCCGAGCACTCGAGCACCACCTAGTGTTTGGCCAGAGCACCCGAGTATCGCGGTGCTCGATCATGCACTAGTGTCTGCTTCTTAACAGTGACTCGGCCTCTGAAATGGTGGATAGGACCGCATACAGTTCTCTGTAATTTGAGGATCTGCTTCTCATGATGTCTGACCATTGACCCTGGAAATACGCTGTGCCTATCTTGGCTCCCCAGCCTGAGGCACTGGCGTCTGTTACTATCTGAACTTCTGGGGTCTTCATCCAGTCTATTCCCTAAAGAAGATTTTCTCTTCTTTTCCAGCCAATTTTAGATCCCTCTTGACTGATGGTGGAATGGGAACCATCTTGTCTAAGGGAAGATTGTTTTCGATCCAGACACTTAGAATCCAGGTCTGCAAAATCCTGGAGTGGGCCTGGCTCCAAGGCACGGAGAGTATGCAAGAGGTTAGAATTTCGCAGACTACTCATTGTCGATTAAACAACTGCAGAGACTCTGGAAAAGTTGAGATTCTCTCCATCAGGAGATTACTTTGTGTGGAGGTTAGGAGTGTCTTCTGGGATGTTGAATCTAACAGAACGCCAAGAAATTTTACCTTTCCGGATGGAAGAACGGATTTTTTTTAACGTTTATTAGCCATCCTAGTCTGGAAAAGGAAAACTATGAATTCCTTTGTAGCAGAATCGGTGTGTTCCCTTGAACTTCCGATTACAAGGAAGTTGTCTAAATAAGGAACCACATTTAGCCCCCTTTCTCTCAGATAAGCAATCATTTCCTCAACCAACTTGGTAAACACTCTGGGGGGGGGGGGGGGGGGAATGCTGAACGCATTGCTCACGTCATGAACGCATTTTCGATGTCTGGGACTCTTGTAACCACACCTGTTTTTATCTGGTATGCTCTGCCAAATCCTTAACTGTATTTCTGGACAGTGAGCAGTTATGAGGAAATTTCTTAGAGGGGCTGAAGAAAATTCTATCTTGTAACCTTGGCAGTGGCGTACCGCCAATGTAGGCAGACCACGCTACTGCTATGGGGCCCGTGGCACAGGGGGGCCCGGAGCACGCAGAAGTGAGGACCTCCAGTCTCCAGCCAGGGCAGAAAACGGTTGGAAAACAAACTGAGTGACTGGGCATTCTAGGACAAAACTCCTGCGATGATGTACAGAGAGGAGGGAGCCATGCTGGAGTTTGGTGAGGCTTAGCTGTGTGTGTGTATTTCCATGTGTGTGTCCCTGTCCCTCTGTGTTTGTCCCTGTGTGTGTGTGCCTGTCCCTCTCACTGTGTGCCCCTGTCCCCTGTGTGTCTGTCTGTCCCTCTGTGTCCCTGTGTGTGTCCCTGTCCCTGTGTGTCTGTCCCTCTGTGTCTCTGTCTGTCCCTCTGTGTCCCTGTGTGTGTCCCTGTCGCTGTGTGTCTCTGTCCGTCCCTCTGTGTCCCTGTGTTTGTCCCTGTGTGTGTGTGCCTGTCCCTCTCACTGTTTGCCCCTGTCCCTGTGTGTGTGTGTCTTTCCGTGTGTGTCTGTCTGTCCCTCTGTGTCCCTGTCCGTGTGTGTGTGTCTGTCCGTGTCTGTCTGTCCCTCTGTTTGTCCCTGTGTGTGTGTGCCCCTGTCCCTGTGTGTGTCCCTGTGTGTCTGTCCCTGTGTGTGTCTCTGTCCCTGTGTGTGTCTGTCCCTCTGTGTCCATGTGGTTTGTCCCTGTCCCTGTGTGTGTGTGCCTGTCCCTCTCCACTGTGTGTGCCCTGTCCCTGTGTGTGTGTGTCTGTCCGTGTGTCTGTCTGTTCCTCTGTGTCCCTGTGTGTGTCCCTGTGTGTCTGTCTGTCCCTCTGTGTCCTGTGTTTGTCCCTGTCCTGTGTGTGTGCCCCTGTCCCTGTGTGTGTCCCCTGTGGGTCTGTCTGTCCCTCTGTGTCCCTGTGTGTGTGCGCCTGTCCCTGTGTGTCTGTCTGTCCCTCTGTGTCCCTGTGTGTGTGCCGCTGTACCTGTGTGTGTGTGTCTGTCTGTCCGTGTGTGTATCATCATCACCATGCCCACAGTGTTCCTATGTCTTGACACAGCTGCATCAGGACGTTCTGTGGGGGCAAGAAGAAGACGGAAGAGGAGACAACGGCGCCAGCAGGCACAGGGAGGCACACTAAGGACGCAGGTAAGACTACCACATGATCTACACTAGTGTTATCTGTGGTTTTAACATAGGACTGCAGGTAACACTACTACATTATCAGCACTAGTTATCT